>VZRS01010161.1:0-12346 GCA_013398055.1 Ifrita kowaldi | reverse complement strand
GCTGGTGCTCAGCGGGCTGGACACCATCCGGCAAGCCCTGGTCAAGCAAGGAGAGGACTTCATGGGCCGCCCCGACCTGCCCAGCTTCCGCTTTGTCACGGATGGGCAGAGCCTGACGTTCAGCCCCGACTCCGGGGAGGTGTGGAAAGCGCGCAGGAAGCTGGCCCAGAGCGCCCTGAAGAGCTTCTCCATCGCCCCCAGCCCCACGTCGTCCTCCACCTGCCTGCTGGAGGAGCACGTGTCCAAGGAGGCCGAGTACCTGGTCACCAAGTTCCTGCAGCTGACGGAGGAGCAGAAGAGGTTTGACCCCTACCGGTACGTGGTGGTGTCGGTGGCCAACGTCGTCTGTGCCATGTGCTTCGGCAAGCGCTACGAGCACGACGACCAGGAGCTGCTCAGCCTGGTGAATTCAGCTCAGGAGTTCACCGATGTGGCTGCTGCTGGCAACCCCGCCGACTTCATCCCCCTGCTCCGCTACCTCCCCAGCCGCAGCATGAAATTGTTCATAGACTTCAACAGGTACTTCCTCAGCTTCCTGCAGAAGAGGGTCAGGGAGCACTACGAGACGTACGACGAGGTAAGGGCTTGCAGGTCCCTCACCTGCACCCAGGTGCGTCCCTGCTCTCCTCCCACCTCCATCAGCGAGGTGTTTTAGTTCTTGCAGCCAAGCAGCAATGGCCATTGTCTCTCCCCAGTCCTCCTTCTGATAAAATCATAGAATGTTGTACAGTCACAGGATTTCCTCAGCTGGAAGGGACCCCAGGATCATTGAGTCCAGCTCCCAGCCCTGCACAGACACCCCAGCAATCCCACTGTGTGCCTCAGAGCAGTGTCCAAACGCTCCTGGAGCTCTGGCAGCCTCGGGGCTGTGCCCATTCCCTGGGGAGACAGGGCAGTGCCCAGCCACCCTCTGGGGGAAGAACCTTTTCCTGGTATCCCACCTGAACCTCCCCTGACTCAGCTTCACGGGCCTCTCAGCTCCTCCTGCATGCCCTGTGTGATGTGGCCAGTCCGGGGTGGTTGAACACCTGCTCTGTGCTCGGGCTCCTCGGAGAGCCCTCTCCTTGTTTCCACGGGGGCCACGGGAACTGAGGGACGATGCTCCCCGGAGCTCGCAGGACCCCGGGCTCCCCCAGCGCCGGGTGGGGCTGCTCAGGAACTCCCACCCGCCCCTCTGCCAGTCCTGCTGCCATGACCTTGTCTCCTCTTCCCCTCAGAACAACATCCGGGACATCACCGACTCCCTCATTCAGCAGTGCCTGGACAAAAAAGTGGAAACGAACGCGGCCACGCAGGTCCCTAAGGAGAAGATCGTCAACCTCGTGAATGACATCTTCGGAGCAGGTATCCTTCCACCTTTCCTCAGCTGTGGCTCCCAGGTTTTCTCTGGTTCCTCCTGTCTGACCCTTCCTTTTCCAGCACCACGCAGCCGGTCTGGATCTAAGCACTCGCTCTCCTGCTCGTTGGACCTTCCAGGGATACCTCTAGAGACCCGGCTAGGACCTCAGCTCTGGGAAAAGTGAGGGGCGTGGGTTATGGCTCAGCCGAGCCTCACAAGCCAGGGTGGCTGTTCCTGGCTGAAGGAGATGTCTGTGGGCTGATTCAGCTTTCCGTGGAAATTCCCCCAATTCCGGAAGAGTTGCACAAACCTGACACAGCTCAGGAGCGAGACAGGTTGAGAGAGCAGGGTGTTTTAGCCAAGTTTTCTGCGGCAGAACAAAGCCCCAAGCCTCGCCGCGTGTCCAGGATGTCCCCTGCCTCCTCAGGCACCCCAGACTGACGCGTGTGATGGTCAGCCCCCAGGCCAGGGTGGGCGCTGTGCTGAGCTCACCCACACCCTGTCCTCTTCGCCCAGGCTTTGACACCGTGACCACAGCCCTGTCCTGGAGCCTCATGTATCTCGTGACGTACCCCAGNTTCCCCAGGGATGGATGGGGAGGGCTGGGGACGCCTTGCCGCAAACGCCCCCCCTCGCTCACAGCCTGCAGCTCCCAGCACCTCCAGAGTGGCCGTGGAGGTGACAGCCCTCTCTGGCTGCTGGGAACAGTCTGGCCAGCCCAGGAAAGGTTTTTGGGGAAACGCTGGCACCCACATTCCATAGGGATGCGATGCTGAGAGCACATCCTACATCCTCCCCAAGGCAGGGCTTAGGGACCCCCTTCTTCCTCCCCGTCCTAGGGACCCCCTTCTGCCTCCCCACTGCAGGCTCTAGGGCCCTGGGCAGGAGGAGAAGTCACCATTCATGCCCCAGAGCCTGCTGGAGAAGAGAAAAGCTCTTCTCTTGGGCAGGCTCCAGCCAGGCTCGGCCCCATTTGTTAATGGGTAGCTATTCCCAAGGGCTCCTGCAGCGGCCCTCTGGAGATAAATACCCAGCGGTGCAGTGCGGGGACAGCTTGGAGAGTCGTGGACTTCCAGGTGGCAGGAGAAGAAGGAGGTGACAGGACAAGAAGGTTCAGGAGACAGAGGAGAATCCCCCGTGGTCCTGGTGCCAGGCACTCTCTGCCAGTCTGTGCTGGGAGCCCTGGACAGTAAAACCAGCCCAAGGACCTGCAGGTAGGACAGCCTGGGGGTGTGTGTGGGGGGTTGAACATGATACAGTTCATATCATGGATATAGGACCAGGAAGGCCGTATTTGGGTCTCTCTGCTCACCCAGTGAGCTGTGCGTTCTCACAGAGCAGCCCTGCGGCACCGCCGCTCCCCACGTCCCCCAGGACCTGTGGCCAGCAGGCCCATCCTCCTGGCTGTGACTCCTCGTGGGTTTGGTAGTCCTGGAACCACATCCACGGAGGAGCTGCTGTTCCACTCCTCCTGCTTTCCCCGGGATTTGCTGAGCTGCAGCTTTCCATGCCTTGTTTCACAAGACTGCCTTCCCTGGGCAGGAGCCATGGCTGTGCCACTGGGGGCTTGGGGCTTCTGTGGGGAGAGGGGCGTCACTGAAGGCTCAGGCATCTGAGGACCCCCTTAAGGGACGGGTGGGTGTGTTTGGAGTCTTTTCAGGTCTCCAGCTGTGCCCCCGGAAAGCCCCGGTGCTGCAGGGGCAGCTCCAGCCCCTGAGCTGGTCGCGGGCTCTCGCTGCGTGTGCCGGTGTCAGGAAGACCCGGAGCCCGCAGCCCCTCGCTGACGCGGGCCCTTCCCTCGCTCTGGTTCCCTCCTTTAGGGCGGCTCCGTGCCGGCAGCGATGCTGAAGGCCGCGATGTCGCTGGCGGGCAGCCCCGGCGCGGTGTCGGCCAGCGAGGCGCTGCTGCTGGCTGCCGCGTTCTGCCTGGTGCTCCTGCTGCTGCAGCGGCTGCAGCGGCGGCCCGTGCCCGAGGGGCTGCGGAGGCCGCCGGGCCCCCGAGGGTATCCCATCCTGGGGAACGTGCTGGAGCTGCGCAAGGACACGCACCTGGCGCTGACGCGGCTGAGCCGGCAGCACGGGGACGTGATGGAGGTGCGGATCGGCACGCGGCCCGTGCTGGTGCTCAGCGGGCTGGACACCATCCGGCAAGCCCTGGTCAAGCAAGGAGAGGACTTCATGGGCCGCCCCGACCTGCCCAGCTTCCGCTTTGTCACGGATGGGCAGAGCCTGACGTTCAGCCCCGACTCCGGGGAGGTGTGGAAAGCGCGCAGGAAGCTGGCCCAGAGCGCCCTGAAGAGCTTCTCCATCGCCCCCAGCCCCACGTCGTCCTCCACCTGCCTGCTGGAGGAGCACGTGTCCAAGGAGGCCGAGTACCTGGTCACCAAGTTCCTGCAGCTGACGGAGGAGCAGAAGAGGTTTGACCTTAACCAGTACGTGGTGGTGTCGGTGGCCAACGTCATCTGTGCCATGTGCTTCGGCAAGCGCTACGAGCACGACGACCAGGAGCTGCTCAGCGTGGTGCACCTCAGCAACGAATTTGGGGAGGTGGCTGGGGGCGGCCACCCCGCCGACTTCATCCCCCTGCTCCGCTACCTCCCCAGCCGCACCATGGAGCTCTTCAAGGACATCAACAGGCGNGAGGGGCGTGGGTTATGGCTCAGCCGAGCCTCACAAGCCAGGGTGGCTGTTCCTGGCTGAAGGAGATGTCTGTGGGCTGATTCAGCTTTCCGTGGAAATTCCCCCAATTCCGGAAGAGTTGCACAAACCTGACACAGCTCAGGAGCGAGACAGGTTGAGAGAGCAGGGTGTTTTAGCCAAGTTTTCTGCGGCAGAACAAAGCCCCAAGCCTCGCCGCGTGTCCAGGATGTCCCCTGCCTCCTCAGGCACCCCAGACTGACGCGTGTGATGGTCAGCCCCCAGGCCAGGGTGGGCGCTGTGCTGAGCTCACCCACACCCTGTCCTCTTCGCCCAGGCTTTGACACCGTGACCACAGCCCTGTCCTGGAGCCTCATGTATCTCGTGACGTACCCCAGCATCCAGAGGAGGATCCAGGAAGAGCTCGGTGAGCCCGTGAACCACCTTCCTACAGGGCCAAACCCCTCTGGTCAGCCCTGATCCCGACCCCCTTCCCGCTCTCCACCTCCCCCAGACCAGACCATCGGGCGGGAGAGGCGGCCGCGGCTGTCGGACCGGGGCACGCTGCCCTACACGGAAGCCTTTATCCTGGAGATGTTCCGGCATTCCTCCTTCGTGCCCTTCACCATCCCACACAGGTACGGGCTGGGCTGGCAGAGGGACGAGGAGGCCTTGAGGCACCTTGTTATGGCTCGTGGAGGACACAGCTGCCCGCACAGAGCCACCCCAGTGGGTCACACCCTTCCCTCAGCAGCGCCAGGAGCAGCCTGACAGTCCCCTGAGGACGCAGGAGAGCCTTCGGGCCTGCCCAGCTCTCCGTCTGTTCTCTCCCCAGCACGACCAAGGACACGGTGTTGAACGGGTACCACATCCCAAAGGATCGCTGCGTGTTCATCAACCAGTGGCAAGTGAACCATGACGAGTAAGTCCCTCATGAGGCACAAACCGTCCTGCGGTCACAAACAGGTCCCTTCCTGCACAATTCTCTTCCTGGGCAGGAGTGGGGTCAACCTGCCTGCAGAGAAAAGGCAGCAGGGGAGGGACCTGCCGAATGCAGGGGTGTTCTTCCTGACAGTTCCCACTTTGTCTCCCCTACACCCATGACCAGGAGGAACCGTTTCAACACCTGATGTTTTCCCTTCCAGAAAGCTTTGGAAGGACCCAGAAACCTTCAGCCCTGAGCGTTTCCTCAGTGCTGATGGGACCAAAGTGAACAAAGAGGATGGGGAGAAGGTGCTGATGTTCGGGCTGGGGAAGAGGAAGTGCATCGGGGAGACCATTGCCAGGTGGCAGGTGTTCCTCTTCCTGGCCACCCTGCTCCAGCAGCTGGAGTTCAGCGTCTGCCAGGGCACCAAGGTGGACATGACCCCGCTCTACGGCCTGTCCCTGAAGCACAAGAGATGCGAGCACTTCCAGGTCACGCAGCGCTTCCCCATGAAGAGCAGGAGCTGAGCGGTGGGAGCAGACATCTCCAGGGTGTCCTTGTGGCAGAGCAGACTTTGTCCAGAACAGCTTTGTGGGGTGATGTAATAAACTGAAACCATCGGGACTCCTGTTTCATCTGCCTCGTTTTGTGGCAATTCGTGCCTTTTTTGCTTCCCGGTGTTTCTAGTGTTGGATATTCCATTAAATGTTGGCCATTCCACCACATTTAGTCTCAGACTGCATCCTTTTGGAATCGCTCTGGGGTAGACGAAGGACAGCCAACCCACACCGTAACCCCACAGCCCCCATCAGTGTGTCAGAATCACAGAATTGCAGAACTGTTTAGGTTGGAAAAGGCTTTAATATCATCAAGCCCAGCGCTGCTGAGGCCACCACTAACCCGTGTCCCCACATGCCACATCCATGTGTTTTAACACCCCTGGGGGTGGTGACTCCACCACTGACCGCCTTTAGAGCAAAGAAATTTCCCCAGTATCCAAAACCTCCCTTGGTGCAGCTTGAGCCTTCAGCCACCTCCCTCCCCATGGTCAGTGCTGGTCCTGAAGGACACAAGGAAGGACACCTGAAGGACACAAGGAAGGACACCCTCAGCCCTCACTGCTGAGAAAGCCAAGCTGCTGCTGTTCCGGGCTGGAACAAAGGTGTTTTCATGGCAGGAGGAGAATGAGAACAGGAATTGCTCCAGCTCAAACCCAAGGGTTTACATTGGCCCCCAGTCAGCCCATGCCAGCAGAGCCAGATGCCTCCTTCTCGGCAGCCTGCATGCAGAGCCACCCAGCCAGCCCCGCCAGCCGGCAGTGACAGCACGGGAACGAGCACAACCCCCGGTGCAGCACACTCTGCTCCTGGACCCACTGCCCGGGGAGGATTCTGCCCCCGCAGCCCCAGACCCCGAGCAGTGTGGCTCCAGCCAGAGCTCCTGTGATGTCCGGACGCCGATCACTCATCATGTGTTGCACAAAAGCTTCCCAGAAGAGGCAGAAATTAAAGCGTGGTGGGGACGAGAACGGGGAAGTCGATTGCCCAAGACTTCGGGGAGATTCCGGCTTGTCCAGACCCGCTAAACCAGCCTGGGGGGAAAGGATCAGCTCTGTGTGTCCAGGTCCTGCTCTAGGACAACGCACGAGCTTCACCAGCCAAAGAACAGCTCCACCGACTGCAAAAAGGACGCAGAGCAGTGTGACAGAGTCACAAACCCACTTCCCACAAGGGACATCCCAAAGCCAGTGTTCACCTGCTGCAGAGGAAGCCGGACCACCCACTGGAGATGGATCTCAGAGCCTGATTTGGCAGCTCAGAAGAGCAGTGGGGCTGCCAGGGACTCATCGGTGCCACGCTGGCCCCGTGGGGTGGACTTGGCCCGGTGACTTGGCCGCAGCGGGGACACGCGATGCCGGGCCCGCGGCGGGCCCACAGGCCTCGTTTGCCGCAGCCATTGCGTGACTCCCTTGCCCTGCAGGCTGGCTGGGTGTGCTGATAAGGCTGCAATAAGCAGGAGCAGATATAAAGGACAGCAGGAATTTTCTCCCCCTTTGGAGATGAGAGTTTTATAGCCCCGGGGCAGATAAGCAGCTTAATATTAACATCAGTGGGGTGGAACAGTCTCTTGCTGGTGGAAGGTCTCGCCAAGATCCGTTCATCAGGGGCTGAGGAAGTCACCCCTGTGTCAGGATGGAGCAGGGGAAGGGAAGAGGCTGGAGGGGAGAGGAATGGGCAGGCAGTTCTCCTTCCCTTCTCCTCATGGGGTTGGAGGCAGAGCAGCCACTTTATAACTCCCCATCTACATTCAGCACCTCTCCCTCTCCTGATGCCGATGGAACCATCCCAAGGAGCTGTGGAAGACCTTTCCAGGCATTTCACAAAGGCAGGAGGGACCCCTGAGCCCGTGGTCTGGTATCCCTGCATGCTCACCTCCCCTTGGACATCCCGTCCAACAGCCCAGACCCCAGGTGAGGCCCCAGTGTTCCTGCTGAGGTCCATAAAATCATGGAATAGAATCTCCTCAGCTGGAAGGGACCCCAAGGATCATCGAGTCCAGCTCCCAGCCCTGCACAGACACCCCAGCAATCCCACCCTGTGCCTCAGAGCGGTGTCCAAACACTGCTGGAGCTCTGGCAGCCTTGGGGCTGTGCCCATTCCCTGGGGAGCCAGGGCAGTGCCCAGCCACCCTCTGGGGGAAGAACCTTTTGCTGGTATCCCACCTGAACCTCCCCTGACTCACCATGGCTGCCGTGAAAGCCTCAGCAGCTCACAGCAGGTAAGAGGCTCCAGCTCTCCTATCTTTGCTGCCCCTAATGACCTTCCTCAATTAAGCCCTCCAATTGCACCCCGGGCAGTCTGCGAGTGCCATGGTTTCGTTACTGGAATCGGGGCGGTGATAAGCCAGGGGAGCTTTGATCGCCCCGTGGCCAATTGCTTTTGAGGTCGGTTTTGAATGAGTCACGAGGCCAGCCATGGCAGCAGGGCTGCAGCTCCCCTTCCAGCACCCCCAGCACCCTCATTCCTGCAGGACGAGGTCTGGGCACACACACTCCTCTCCCTCTAGCTGAGACACCTGCCTGACACCAGCATTCTGGCTGGTGGCATCTCCTCCCGGGGAAAGTCAGTCCCCAGCCCCAAAATGGGCCCAAACAACCATTTGTGTCTCTTCCTTGTGGATGGAAGTGAGGAGTTGCTGTAATATTTCATGGCCCTCCTGATTAGAAGTGAATCTGATTTCTAATTTCTTTCCTTTGGCTCTTTGAGGTCTGTTATCAGGAGCCATCTCCCCAGGGATGCATGTCTCGCTTCTGCTGCTTGTTCCCAGCACTGGCAACAGAAGGAAACCCCCCAACAGCATCTCTCTCTTTGCATCCCCACTGGGCTCTGCCATGCCTTGAGCTCCACGCTGATTTTTGCCTTTTTGGGGGAAAAAAATCTCTGCTCAGCCTCCACGAGCCGGTGGGACCTTCCCCGGGCGAAGCGTGCTCTGTGGTGGGTGAGGAAGCTGCTGGTTCTCCAGTCCATGCTGGTTGAACCTGTGGGCGGAGCAGAGCTTGACCCGAAGGAGCCGGGCACATTAAACCTGGCACAGGGCTCTGCTCCAGCGGGGCTCCCAAATCGGTGTGAACCCTTTTTCCTCCACGGGAAGGGGCCGTGTTTGAGCTGATCGATCGCCCTGTGCCGTTGGAGGTACAAGGTACCTGTGAATCACAGGGTAAGACGGAGTTTGTCCCCAGGCTGACAAGGGAACGGCAGAGATGCGGAGAGAACTCCTCCCTGCTCAGAAAAAGCTCCAGGGTCCCAGGAATTCCCCCAAACCTGGCTGTACACCCACCCTGGCAGGATTTTCCGTGGGGTGGGAGACGAGAGCGGGCCCTGTGAAGCTGGGGGCCACCAGCACTGGCAGTGGGAGCCAAAAGCCTCCGGGATTGTGGATGCTCCTCAAACTCTGCCTTGGCAGCAGGATTGGGCTGGAGAGATGAGTTCAGGGCTGGCTGTCCCCTCTATGTCCCCAAGGCTGGCCCTGGTGGCGGTGCAGCAGTGGCAGGTGCGGTCACACAGAGGGACAGGCTCTCTTGTCCCCCCACATCCCCGCTCCCTGGCCCCATAACAAGAGGTCCCAGCTGTCTGCCCCACTCTCACGCCCCTAAAACCAGCTCCCTGCACCCCAGCAGGGTGGGCAGAGCAGGGCTGGCGCCGTCAGGGTGGGGGACACGGGCAGAGCTGGGGGTCCCAGCCCAGAGGTGAAAAGCCACCTGCTGAGAGCCAGTGTGCCCAGCCTGCTCCCCTTGGATTAAAAACGTGCTGGGGACGAGGGCTGCCCGGGACAGCCCTGAAATGGGGCTGCTCTCCACAGCCGAGGGGCTTTTGGGGTTGGCATGGGTGGGGAGCGCCCCGAGAAGCAGAGCTGGGGTGGAGGGAGCAGGATCCTCATTCACTGAAGCACTGCTGTCCCCTGGCGCTGCGATCTGGGGCGCGAACGCCCTCCGGTGGCACCTGTGGCACTGCTCCGCCGCTGCCCGGGGCTGCTGCGCGCGGGGCTGCCGGGATTTTACCGCCGGCGGGAGATTTTCTGGGGGAGAAACATCTGGGGAGGGGGATCTGTAGGAGACGGACCCCCCTGCAGAGCATCCCGCACGGCCCCCGGAGCCCCGGCAGCCGCAGAACCAGCCAAATCTGGCTCCCTTCGGGGGTTTCAGCTGGAAGGTGAATTCTGCGGGCTGGAATGAGCTGGGAGCTGTCACGCTGGCTTTACTCTGATGTTCTCAGCCGCCGCCTGTGAATCCTGCGCCGTCTCGTACATCCCAGGCAGGAGCGCTTCCCTTTCCCTGCCCGCCACTTCTCATCCCGCCCGCGCTGCCGGAATCCCTCGGAGGCTCCGAGCCCGCTGCTCCGCAGGGACTCACCCAGCCAGCCAGCCAGCCGGGGATGCAGAGAAGCGGCAGAGCGACAGGGCAGGCGATTTTCCACCCTTCACTCCCTCGGGATTTCACCCTCGGCTCCTCCTCTGCTGCATATTTCCCCCCTTTCTTTTATTTTCCGTTTTCCTGCCGATCGCAGCCGGCTGAAGGGCCCCCTCTCCTGGTGCAAGGCAGGGAGATGGCCATCCGTGCCTCGCTGGGAACAGATCCATCCTTCCCTTCCGGCCAGGAGCCCACCCACCCTCAAACCGAGAACCTTCCAGGGGAAAATTCCAGCCAGGACATTGCAGCAGCTGCGCCCAGAGGATTCCCCTCGGTGTCTCCTTCACGGACCAGCCTCAGCCAAATCACTGCGTGGTCCTCCCAGCCATCCCTGGGGATGCTGATGGTCCTGGGGCTTCAGGGTGAAGAAGAAGCCCCGATGGCAGTGTGTTTCCCTATTCCTAGGTCAGATGGACCGGGAAAACGTGGGACTGGGCGCGGTTCCCCTCCAGGCTGGGTCCGTGCTTGGTTTTTCCCCCAGGAGCTGAGACCCGCCAGCCTCCTGCTGCTCCCCAGCCCCGGGGAGGGGACTCCTGGCTCCAGCGGTGCCGTGCTGAGGATATTTGTGGGATTCTGGTTAACAGGCACCCCAAACACGGCGTGAGCGGGCAGGGCAGGGCCGGGTGGGGGCACTGGGGCGTGAGCCTGTGGGTTTGTGGCTGCAGGTGTATTTCTGGTGCACGAGCTGCTTTCGGTTCCTCCCGGCACGGCTCTGCTGGAGGCTGGGAGAGGATGAGCCCCTTCCCCAGCTCCCCGAGGCCAAAGGAACATTCCAGACCCGGGGGGAACTCGGGGCTGCGAAGGGGTGTCTGTCTCCAGCAGCGGGTCCCTGGACCTTTCCTGCACGCTCTTGGAGCAAGGATGTGCTTCCTAAAAATGAGCTGGGCTTTGTGACCCGCTCCCGTGGCTGCTGGGCTCTCCCTGGTTCTGCACCCTGACTTTCCCTGTCCCCTGCGGTCCCTTTGTTCCCTTCAGACCCATCTCCATGTCCTGTCCCCGGTCCCCTCATCCCTTCCAGGTCCCAGCCACGCAGGACCGGGGCTGAGCGCTTGTTTATGGGTCCTCACCCCTTATCCACCAGGAGCTCCGTCCATGGGGTGTCACTCAGCGGTCACACCCTCTTCCCACGCCATGGCATTCTGGTTGAGATGCTGAAGGCTGGGGAGAAGCAAGGGACACCCAAAAACCAGCAGGAGGCCGGTAGCCAGAGTTCCTGCTTCACATACAAGATGCAGGTACCGGTACTGGGGCAGGAAGTGACAAACACCTCGGTGTCACCTCGTGTCACCTCGGCGCTCCGGTGGGAGCACACCCATGGGCCTGACCCGTTCCCAGGGCCGAGCCGATACCTGACCATGCCAAGGGAGCAGGGTGGTGGATGAGGAACAGCGCTGGGACACCCCATGGCCCTTTCCTCCCTCCCACCCCTCTCTCCGTGCTGTTCTCTCCTGGAGCAGCCACGGGATGTTCGCAGGGTGCAGCGGGGTGATGCCATCCCTGCGGCTCCCCCCGAGAGCCCAGGGTGGGACATACAAGGGGAGACCCCAGGACAGACCCCTGCTCTCTGCCCACCTTGCTACAGCCAGACCCTCAGTCTCCCCCATCAGCAACATTTTTATCACTGTTATTATTTTCTCGTTGTTGATATTATATCATAGAACCAGGAAATCAGGGAATGGGTCGGGTTGGGAGGTACCCTCAAGATCACCTATTAATTCTGTTAATTCTATTCTGTATTATGATGTTCTGCTCTCTGATATGTTTAAGTGATGTCATGTTATAGATTATTACTTTATTATTTGAGCAATTATATTGCGTTCATAATAATAGTAATAATAACAATGAAATGATAATATTTTCTAGAACCACAGAATCAGAGAATGGGCTAGGTTGGAAGGGACCCTAAAGATCTATTCTATTCTATTCTATTCTATTCTATTCTATTCTATTCTATTCTATTCTATTCTATTCTATTCATTGTCATTTGACCATTTTATTGTTATTTACCGTATTTGTAATGATTTTTATTACTTTATTGGCATTTTAGCACCAGTTCAGTACTATTTTGCGCCCACGTCAGCACACACCGAGCAGGCACCCACTGCCCGGGCAGGAACCGGTGGGTCCGTCCCCATCCCAGTGCTGCCGCTGGTGCGGGTCCCCGTCCTGTTCCCCGTGCGGGTCCCGGTGCCGGTGTCGTTCCGGTGCTGGTGCAGGTCCCGTTACCGGTCCCCATGCGGGCGCCACTGGCAGTCCCGTTCCCGGTGCGGGTCCCGCTCCCATTCCCGGTGCTGGTCCAGCTGCCGCCGCCGCTCCCGTTTCTGTTCCCGGTGCGGTCCCGCTCCCATTCCCGTTCCCGGTGCGGGAGCCGTTCCCACTGCCGGTGCAGGTCCCGGCCCCGCTCCGGTGCCTGTGGGGTGCCAGTACTGGTGCGGGTCCCAGTGAGGGTCCCACTGCCGGTGCGTGTCCGTTCCCCTCTG
>VZRS01010160.1:26527-38258 GCA_013398055.1 Ifrita kowaldi | reverse complement strand
TGCTGGCTTCACAGTGTTCTTTTCCACTCGGTGTGACGTGTGCTGGCTGCAGGCTCCGCCGGCTCTCAGGAAGCCGCGTCGGACGGCTTTAGAGTTCTTCCTTAAAATTCCCCCTCCCAGCAACCCAGTCCGTGCTGTGGCGCTGGGAGTGGAGGGGGCAAGAGGGACGGAGAGGGCGCCCGGCCCGGCCCGGCCCGACTCAGCGGGCCGCGGGCCCTGGGCTCTGGGCCACCCCTCCGTCCCGTCCCAACACCCAGCTGAAAAGAAAGGAAGAAGACTCTCTCCAATCCCACCTTCCCACGCAGTTTTAAACATGTGACATTGAGAGAAACGCAATTGGCTCAACAGGTTGTCTGTCCATTCAGGTCAACCCACTACACCTGGGAAAAGTGGGATCCTTCTCAGGAGTTTTGTGCCACATGGCTGAGGAAGCTTTTGATGCCCTTTGTGATTTTCCTGGGGGACAATTCTGGAGCAAACGTCCCGGCTGTGTGAGCAGCAGGAAAACCCTGACGACCCAACGCTCCTCCTTGTGAAAGATCTGTGGTGGTTTCACAAAACTTGGGATGGCCCTTCCCAAGCCCTGGAAAAAGTCCCATCTAGATAAACGGCTCTGCTTTTTCCTCCCAGTCTCCTCTGGAGATTGTCCAGCCTGGACAGACCTTGGTGCGTCCCAGTTGGAAGGGAGGGAATGATGTGTCCGATCTGGACGCGGTGTTCCCGGCGATGCTTGGCTGCCTCTGCTCCTGTATCCTGGTGCTGTTCCATTCTTGATGTCCCTCCCTAAGGATTGTTTTGTGCTGGGGGCCTTTCCAGGAGAGGCAGCACCGCTCCAAATCCTGAGTTATCCCGAGTTCCCCGTGCGTGTGGTGTGGATGTCTTAGAATTGGGCTGATCGTGGCTTGTCCTGGATCTCCAGATTCCCTAAGAGCCTTTCCACAGGGTTGCCCTGCAGCGAGTTCAGTGTCCAGGGACTGCATCCCGGGGTTCTTTCCTTGGAAGTAGCAGAGCAGCAGGAACACAGCTCTGCCATCAACTTTGTCAGCTCCTTGTGCTTCCCTGAGTGTTCCCTCTCCCGGTCACTGCCGAGCATGGGAAAGCTCTGGGCAGCGGGATCGAGTCCCTCCTTGGTGCTGGTATGTAGCTGCTAATTAACATTATTAACTTTTTATCCATTCTGGGAGTAATTCAGTCAGAGGGAATGGTGTGGGATATGGATACGGACCTTCACCACCATGGCAGTGTTCAGGAGCTCATCCACGTCGTGTTATCCTACGGAAAATGTCCCTTCTGTCCCCCCAGAGCTGCAGTCTGGATAAAACAAGGTCAGATGAGGCAGGTCAGCAGAAGGGATCCTCAGGAGCTTTTCCCCATCCCTGTTGTCCCCAGGGATGAGGCTGAGGCCTCGTGCAGCGCAAGCCGCCAGATGAAGTGGCCTCCTCCGGTCCTGTTGTCCCTGCTCCAACACCCTCATCCCGGGAAGGGAGATAAAGGCGTTGTCTCCAAACAAACAGGGCAATGTGCCCCCCTGGGCAGGCACCTTGGAGCCTCCCAAATGGAGCCGCTGTTCCTGCCCTCGGAGAGCATGAATGGACAAGCGCGGCATTGACGGCCGCGGGGACAGGGACAAACGCGCCTCTGTGTCCCCTCTCACACCTTCCCCTCCTCCTCCTCAGCCCCCGTTCCCCCAGGACAATGGCTCCATCCATGCCAAGGTTCACAGCTGGCAAGGGCGGGGGATAGGCCAGGACAAGGGTGGGGAGCTGCCAGGAGAAAGGGATGCAGGAGGAAGAACGGCTCTGGTGAGGGGAGATGGGAGATGGGGAAATTCCAGGAGGGCTGGAGGAGAGAAGGTGCTCAGAGGGAGGGCTCAGGGAAGTTTAGGAGGGATGATCATCCTTTCTGCCTCCTTTCCCTGCAGAGCTTCCCAAGGAACGTGCCCATGGCCTGCCATGGCACAGCAGGAAAGTTTCCTGTGGCTCCTCGCACTTCCTGGGCCTTGGGATATCTCCCACCAACACTTTGTCCTCTTGGGAATGGGGAATGGAGAGAGGGTGTTGTCTCCTTATCCCTGAGTTTGGGGTGTTTCCCAGGGCCTTGTCCACCTCATCCAAAGGTGCTTTTGCCAAATATATTAATCTGTGGATGTAAGCTGAGGAGTTGTGGGATCATGTAGGAGCAGAGGGAGCTTTCCAGGGAACAGGGAGATGCTGCTGCCTCTGGACACTGGGTGTTCAGAGAACCCTGGAATGGTTTGGCTTGGAAAGCACCTTAAAGATCATCCAGTTCCAGTCCTGTGCCATGGGTTTGGTTGTACTTCCCACCAGGCCGGTTCATTATTCCGAGTGTTTTGCCCCTGGAGCTGGATCACTGTTATCCTGGTTCTTGCTCCAGGGTCTCCCTGGACACCCTGTAATGCTCTTTATTCCCTGAGTCTGGGGGTTTGGCTAAATCCCACTGGCCTGTATCCCTGTCCCTGATCACTGCTTTCCCTGCATCCTGCCCTGCCTGCCGTGGGATAGTTTCTCTAGGAATGCAGAGGGGTTGGATGTGGGAGCAGGGATGTTGGCTAGGAGCTCACCAAGAACTCCCAGGAAGGAGGGGGTCAGGTGCAGGTGGGCTGGGGACAGTCCTGGTCCCTCCATGGAGAAGTTTTGGTGGGATGTGTCTGTTCCAAGCCCATACCCATTGCTCCATTTGTCAGTTCATTTTAATTCCGTGGCACCCAGATTCCCACAAATCCCCAAGTCCTTAGCCCTCAGTTGGGTGTTTTCCTTGGGATCTTATCCCACAGATCCCAGAGCTCATCCTTGGCTGTGTTTTTGGCATGGAATTTGGACCTTGGGTTTTCTGCTCCGCAGAAATGAGGGATGCAGGAGCTGCCCCATTGCTTTGGAGGGACAGGGCTGTCCTTGGGGATGGGCTGGCAAGGGAATGTCCCCAGGATGGGACATGGAGGGTGGCTGAACCTCAGCACTGCGTGGGACAGTCCCACCTTATGTGATGGGAAGGGACACAGGTTGGGTTGGGATGTGTAGGGAGGAAAGGTGTCCTAATCCAGAGGAAACTGCTCAAGGATGACATTCCTGTGGGGGGCAAAGTATGACAGTAATGGGGTGAGGAGGGGCTGTGGTTCAGGAAGAAGGCCTGGGATCCCCTGGAAATGCCTCGGACAGCCGGGACTTCGCTCCAGGGTGGTCTTTGGGGAGCTGTGGGAGCGCTGGCTCCGTGTCCCGCTCCGGTTACAGGAGCCCCGCTTGGGGGCTGGTTATCATCCCAGTCAGGTAATAAAGAGCATTAATTAAGCAGGAATGCTGGGCCGGGATCCAGGGGGAGCCAGGGGCTCCTCTAGGGTCACTGGAGGGGATGGAAGCAGCCCAGAGTTGGGCACGTGGTGCAATGGGGACATCATCCTGCTGTTCCTCATGGAAGCAGCTGTGTCCAGATGTGCGGCCCAAGTCTCTGGGTTTGCCGTGGTGGCAGGCATGGGAGGGACGCTATTCCCGGCTGGAGAGGCTTCTCCCTGCGTGGCAGAGCCGTCCAGGATGGGAAGAAGCTCCGAAGCCGAGCGCTGGCCCCGCGGCTCCCCGGGCTTAGGCGGTGTTTGGTTTGTTTGCCATGGCCCGGATTCCTGGTGCTCGCGGCCAGGCCGGCAGCCAATCCCCCCGGGCCGAAGGATAAACACGGCAGGAGGGAGAAGGGGGTGAGGAGCGGCGCGGGGGCCCCGGGAATGTGCCGATGCTGCAGCCTGGCTTGGGGATTGCACAACCAAGCCCTGGTGCACGGACACAGGGATGAGCCCAGGGATGTGCCGGGGCTCTCCGCCTCTCCGGGCACCGGCACTGCTGTGGTGTCCCAGGTAGTTCCTGGTGGAGCTTTGTGCCGTGCATCCTGCTCATCCATGTATCCCACTGGAGGACCATTAGGAGAGGGACCACATGGAACCAGCAGCTCCTGGGGTCTCCTGATCCTGTTCCACCCTACACCAGTTTGGATATTTTATCACCTCCCAGGCTGTTCCATGCCTCAGTTTTCCCTGAAAATTCTCCGGTACGTGGCTCCAATGGCACTGGGAAGCTCTGGGCTTGGCACAGCCTCTTCTCCTCCTCCTCCTCCTCCCCCTGGTGTCCCCCCACCCTTGGCTGATGTTCCCCAGCCCCTGCGGAGCGCTGACCTCGTCGTCATCTCCAGCTTCCCACATCTGGTTCGTGTTAGCGCATCCCGGGATGAAGTTCTCCAGCTCTCTCTCCCTTCCTCCCACCCCCAGGTGACCCAGGCAGGATTAGGAGTGATTTGAAGACAGGCAACAGAGTAGGAATTGAAGAGGGAGGGGGTACTGTTATAAATAGAAATTCCATAAACTTCTCAGCCTATCACTCCAGGAGAATTCCGGGTTAAATCCCTCAGACCTGTAAATATGACAATTCACGGAGGCCAGGCTCCGTTAACTCTTTCCAAGCCCTATGGCCCCGTGCCCACCTCTGGGAGCACCCAAAACTGGGGCAAGGAGCCAGGAAGATGCCACCAGGAGGGACGAGCCGGTGGGAGCAGGGGCAGGGAGGAGGCGGCGGGGTGGGAAGCACCTCCGTTGGGATGTGGAGCGTGTTTGGAGGTTTGGGGAAGGCAGAGAAAACCAGTCCAAACACTGGGATTCCTGACATTCTCACACGTCCGGGGGCCTCAGCCCGCCCGGCTCTGCTCACGAGGAGGGTGCTGAGGGTTTAACTTCTTGTTCTTCAGGCAGAGGTTGGGGTTTTTTTGGGATCGCCACAGCTCTTCTCCCAGGGAAGGGTTGGAAAGTGGAGCGGTGACACGGTGGGAGAGCGGGGTGACAATGCCAGGGACAGGAGGAGGATGGGATGTAGGGACCTGGCAGGTTTGGGATGGATGAGCTCAGAGCTTCCCTGGGCTCCTCCATCTCTCCTTGGCTGGGATGAGATGCGGGAGCCTGTCCCGTGCGGAGCCATGCGGGTGTTGAGCTTCCCTCCTCGGTGGCTTCCCGCTAATCCCCACTTGGGAGGGGGAGGGAATGTCGGTGCCATTGGAATCTCGTGACTATGGAGCAGTATTAGCTTTTAATTAATCACCTAAGCTGGCTTTGGTAAGAGCCCGGCTGCCTGGAAGCTCGGGGCGGTGGGACATTCCTTGTCCCTGCCCTGATATCCCTGGATTTGTGCAGATCCCGCTGTCCTGGAGCAGAGGAATGTCCCTTATTTCTGGTGGGCAGCCACATCTCCCCTCCAGCCCTGACGCACCTCTGGCGTCACCGCGCTTATCTCGCCCTCCTCAAGGTGACTTTAAGGAAGCAAAGGAATCCTGGAATGGTTTGGGTTGGAAGGACCTTAAAGCTCATCCAGTTCCTTCCTCTTGCCATGGGCAGGGACACCTTCCACTATCCCAGGTTGCTCTAAGCCCATCCAGCCTGGCCTGGAACACTTGCAGGGATCCGGGGCAGCCATGGCTTCTCTGGGCACCCTGTGCCGGGGCCTCAGCACCCTCAGAAAATAGGGAAGCGCAGCATCCCGCTGTCTACAGAGGGCTTCTCATCCTTTCTGGATGGTTCCTGGGCTCCTCTTCCACCACAGAGGAGCTCCTGGAGTTTGGAGGTGTGAGGGAAACCTGCTGGGGTCGGACTTTTCTTGGACAGGCTGAGTCACAAAAATTGGCCAAGCGCCCTTTTTGCTGCTTTGATTGTGGATCCCAACGCCGAAACTTGGGATGAAGACAAGTTTCCTGATGGCCTTTGGGGTGGGTGTTTGCCAAAGGCATCCTGTGATTTATAGCCCAGGGTTTTTTTGGCCAAGAGGGAGGCAACGGAGCAAGGGGAGGACTCCCACCCTCCTGGAGTGCTCATCCCTGGCAGGAGCTTTCGTGGATATTATGAGATCACGGTGGGGGCCTGAAGAGGTGCCCTGGGAGATGTGCTTGTGGTGAAGTGTTGGGAGCAGGCCGTGGCAGAGATCCTTAGGGATGAGTGAGGGACACAGGGATGGCCACCAGTGAGCTCCCATAACTCGGAGGACAACAGGGTGGAGCTATCACATCCCAGGAACTTCAGGAGAGGATGTGGCTGTCACAGTGGAGGGACACGGGGGTTTGCAACTCCATATCGGAGGTGCTGGCACAGCTGGAGATCCCGGAGGCTCCGCCTGCTCCGTCCTCTCCTCACCTCAGTGCTCATCTGGAAGCAGCATCATGTGTCCCTGCTCTAGATGGATCCCGTGTTCACATCCTCACCCTGTCCCCCAAGTCCCCGGGCTCCGCCACCGAGATGTCCCAAAAACAAGCGGTTACCCGGGATTTTCCCTGCCTCTAGCCAGGGTTTCTAAGGCAGAGATCCCTGTATCCACACACACCCTGTCCACTTGGCAGAATTCCTAGCTGGATTTATTTCTGCCGATTTGCCTGTCTTGGTATGAGAGGGATTTGCGGAGGGAGAGCTGCAATTGGCCGGGGTGGGCTGGAGCCCCCCAGGCCGGCTTTTGCGGATCAGCGGGTGACCTTTCCCGGGAACCGGGGGGATCCGGGGGGTCAGGGGTTCCTCCTGGGCTTTCACGTGGGGTCTTTCACTGACTTCCTTATCGGAGCAGGGGGGAGTTGGATCTTCTCTTCCACTTTGTTGGCAGCGCCTTTGGCACCGCGAGCTGGCTCCGGCCCCGGTGGGCTCCGGACTCCCACTCGGGAGAGACAGATAAAGGAAGGATTTTCTGTCAACAAAACCCTGCCCAGCTTCCCTGGAACAGGGCAGAGAGGGGAGGAGGAGCCCTCTGGAGAAAGGACAGGGAAATCCACCTCCTGCCCGAGGAGCAGAGGAGAGAGGGAGGAAGGTCAGGAGCTGATCCAGAGCTGCAGTGGAGAAATTCCAGTGTATTCTGCAAAGGGAACCGTAGAATGTCCTGAGTTGGAAGGGATCCCGAAGGATCTGGTCCCCACCATGTGTCTGTGTCCCCACCCTGACTTGTCCCATGTGCCCTATGTCCCGGGATGAGGCTTTACACCGGGATGCAGTGGGAATGGACAGCTGGCAGGGTTCCCCAGGGATCTGCTGATCTGCTGAGTGTCATCCCTGCCCATGGCAGGGAGTTGGAATGAGGTGATCTTTAAGGTCCCTTCCAACCCTTTCCATGACTCCATCATTCTCAGATCAGTTCCTTGACTCTGCAAGCATCTGGTGGTGTTTCCAAGGCCCTTTCCTGTCCTTTTCCCCCTCATGCTTCCACCTGCTCTCTCCTCCAGGCCACGACATTAATGGAGCTCTGGAACCATCCAACATCGACACCAGCATACTGGAAGAGTACATCAGCAAGGAAGACTCTCCGGAGATGTAAGTGCTTCCCTTGCCCCGCAGCAGCATTCCTTGTGCTTTTCCTTGGAGAGACCAGAGAATCCTGGAATGGTTTGGGTGGGAAGGAACCTTAAAGCCCATCCAGTTTCACCCCTGCCGTGGGCAGGACACCGTCCACTATCCCAGGTTGCTCTAAGCCTCATCCAACCTGGCCTGGAACACTTCTGGGGTGAGATAAGTGGAGGTTCTCTGGGAAACCCGTTGAGCAATTTCCAGCTCTGAAATTCGAGGAGTTGTTTAGAAATCACCTCTGTCCCTCCAGAGTCCTCCTGGATTGCTCTTTGCTCCTTTATCATTCCCAGCTCTTCCTGGCTTCCTACCTTTGAGTTTTCCCAGTTTCTTTTGTTCCCTCTCTTTATCCCCCTGAGGGCACCATAAACACTCTTCCTTAATCTGAGGAGTGGGAACATAGGCCCTGGGAGCTCAGATTAAATCCTCAGGACCACACTAGTGTGGAAAAGGAAAGGGAAGGGTCTCCCTGTGTACCCCAACTTTGGGAAAGAAGAGGGAGCAGACCTGGCAAGCACCAAGGGAATCTGGGAGCAGGGTGGGAGTGGGATCTTTGGTATAGCTGGTCCGTAAAGCATGGTGAGCAGATCCTGCTGGTTTCACATTCCTTGAGGTTGCTGTCCTGGGTACTTTAGAGCTTCCCGGGTGGATTTTGGACTCTTCCATCAGTCCCACTGATCTGTTCCCTGACATTGTCCCATTTTCTCCCTCAGCTGCTTCCCTGAGATCCCTGCTCCCACCAGCTACGCACACCCCCAGCCCTCGAGCTCCGCCGGCGTCCCCGCGCCTCCCGCCGGCTCCGTCAGCAGCGTGAGCAATCCCTCTCCCAGCGCTCCCCTGCACCTCCCTCCCGCCGGCGGCCAGCTCCCCATCCGGCATGGTCCTCTCCTGGCCAATCCCTGCGGAGCCGCCTACGGAGCTCACCTCAACTGCAACAACAACAATGGGATGGTGGTGCCCAAGGGCTTCCTGGGCGGCCATTGCCTGAACAACGTGGTCCCTCCAATCAAATCCGAGCCCAAGGCCTCCTACGCACCTGGGTAAGTGGGAACGGGATGGTGGGATAAGGGCGGGTGCTGGCATGGAGGCTCCTCCAGGCTGCTGGCACCTGGAGGGTCCCACGGAGCCGTGACAGCTGGCAGCATTGCGCTGTAGTAAGTCCTTGCTTTTGGACAAGCAGAGCTCCTGAAGCTTCCCAAAAGGCTTTTTGGGAACGTCTCTCATGCCATTGTAGAGTTCTGGATACCTGTGCTGGACATGTCCAGGTGGGAGAACATTTTGGAGCATTTTTTAAGGAGGAAGAGACACAGAATAAACTGGAACAAGAGAAAATTCAGTTTCCTGGATGGAATTCAGTCTCCGGGATGGAATTCAGTCTCCAGGATGTTCCCGTGACTATCCCAAATGATCGTTCACTCCACTGGGCACGGAGATGTTCTTCTCATGGCCTGATCTTGCAGATGCTCCGCTGCAGAGAAGGAAAAGATGGATCTGAGCCGGACGTGTCCTTTTCAACAAGCTCTGGGGAAGGGGAAGGGCAGGTTTTAAGATTGCTGATGGATCCAACTGGAGAGTTATTCCCGAGAGGAGAAAGGATGTGGCTCCTGCTCTCTGGGCTGGAAGGAGGGAATAGTCGCATCCCAAGGTGCTGTGCTGTGCTCCAGCCTGGATCTTTAGGTGGTGGTGACCCTGCACAGCCTTCTCCCATGGGATTATGGATGTAAGGACAGTGAGGCCGGGATGGCTCCAGGACTGTCTCTTCTCCCTCTGCCTTGTGCCCTCTAGTGTTGCCAGCAAGCACAACGTGAGGATTCCCAAATTTGGGAACACTCAGACAATGAGTTCCACCCTTTGGATGAACTTGGAAAGACCTCCCAGAAAGATAAAAACCCAAGTCTGCCTTTATTTTATTCCCAGACCAGGGGGTTTTCCCTGGAGCTTAGGGGGAATCAAAAGCCTGAAGTGATGCCTTGTCATGTCCTTTTCTTCTGGATGCACCTGGAATTCTGGAGGATGCCTTGAGCAAGGATCACGCCTTGCTGTCAGAGGTGGAGACCTTGTTTGGAGGTAGCTGAACTGGATCAGCACTGATGGCAGCATTCCCTCAGCATCCCAGAATGACTCTTCCCCCTTGTGCTAGGCTTTTCCCAGTGGAGAATCATGGAATATCCTGGAAGGGACACACAAGGATAATGGAGCCCAATTCCTGGCCCAAGGATCCCATCATGTGCACAGGGACATGGTGGTGGATACCAACAAACCCTTCCCTTGGACTGGGCACATCCGTGCTGCCTCCCTATGGGAATTCTGCAGTGTCCACCTTTTCCAGCCTCCAGGATTCCCTGCATTGTGCTGTTCCCTGTTGTTACTGACCCAAACATGGCTTGCTGATGCATAAATCCTGGTAAATCCTTAGGAAACACAGTAAGAACTCAGATCCTGCATGGCAAGGAGCCTGGAAATCAGGCTGGGAATAGATGCTCCAGCCAGGCATAGGAAGGGAATGATGGAAAGGTGCTCCGAGGGAAGGTGGAGGATGAGGGAAGTGTGGCGAGGGATTTTTTGGGATCACCCTACCTCATCCCTCTCCAGCCACTGCTTCCCATGGAGAATCCAATTATTGGGCCTTGGGCTCCTCTGGTCCAGGAAGATTCTGTGTCCTGGTTCCCAGCTGGGATTGTGGGTGCTGTCAGGAGCAGAGTTGGAACAGTGTATCCTGTGCTTTTCCTCCCCAATTCATTTGCTTTGTGGCTGGCTTTCATCCAAGAAGCACCGGGATTTGTCCGGGATTGTTTCACATCCATAAAGCTGATGGTGTAGGGTGGGTGAATGGAGAAGAATTCCCATGGAAAATGGGAATGTGCCATGGCCTCCCTGCCTGTCCTTGCTGTGCCACCACACAGGACCTGGTCCTGCCACCCTGAGCCATGGATGTGCTGGAAAAGGCAGCTGGGAGCTCCCACTTTTTTTTGGATTGTGTTTCACAGTCAGGGCCAAATCCTGCTCCTGGTGACGTTGGAATAGATCCAGGGGGATACAGCAGGAGGTGTGGTGGTGCTCAGGTTTGTACAGGCAAAATCCATCCGCTGGGCTTCCCAGGCCCCCCAGAGCCTCCCGTTTCATAGGATCATGGAATTGTTTGGGTGGGAAGGGACTGTAAAGCCCATCCAGTCCCGGTGCCTGCCATGGGCTGGGACACCTTCCACTAGCCCAGGTTGCTCCAAGCCTTTTCCAACCTGGCCTGGAACAGCTTCCCGGGATGGGGAGAGAGCTCTGTGCATTCCACTTGATCACTGACATTTCCATGGGAAGCAGATAAATTTCTGTTTGGCTTCTTTTCCTTGGAATTCTCACTGCCAGCTCAACAAAAGGTCCCTATTCCCGAGCTCCAGTGGAAACAGTGACAGTGGTGGCAATCCCAGCTGGACACACTCAGGGTGTCCGGGATCTGCTGCAGGCACACCTGGCATTCCCAGCCGGATCCTGGAGGGTGCTTGGATCCAACTGGACCTCTTGGTCATGCTGGAAACTGGATTAAAATGACTTTCCTTTCTCTTCTCCCATTGCTCCGCAGCACTTTGCCGGACTCTCCCCCGGATTCCGGATCGGAAGCCTACTCCCCTCAGCAGGTGAACGGTAAGTGCTTCAGAAAGGGAGAAGGGGAAAAAAATCCTAATCCCAACTCCAAATCCAGCATCCACCCCCTCTTTATTCCATGAAAGTGGTTGGCTCTGCAATCTTTATCAGCCGGGAGAAAACAGGCGGCTGCACTACGTGGGGAGATTATCAGTTAGTAAATATCCCTCGGCTTTCGCCCATTGTTCCACTCCCGGCTTTGGGAAAGGGGAGAGGGATCGGCACAGAAGGCGAGCTGGGAACCCACGGACACGGAACCCGTGGCGGGAATCCACAGACACGGAATCCGTGCTGGGAATCCGTGGACGCAGGGAGATCGCGGCAGCGTGGCGGGCTGGGATGCGGAGCCCGCTGTCCCCCCGGTCCTGCCCTCTGCCTCGGGAGCACTGAGCGGGAGCGCGTCCCTGATATGGAGCCCGGCTCTGGGAAGCAGCCATGAACCTGCCGTTCTCCAGTAAGTTCCTTCCCAGCCTTTCCCTCCCTTCTGATCCCGAGGATCTTCCGTTCCCGCTGAAATGGCACAGGGAACTGGGACCCCCTCCAGGGTCACTGCAAGGTACTCCTGGCTTCCCCACCGAGTGTTGTTTGGTCCCTCTGGTGACCTTCACTGTTCTTCCATGGAAGAACTCCTTGGGAAGGAAGGAGGGAAGGTTGTCCTGGTCTCCCTTCCCCCTCGGCAGCAGCACCCTCTTCCCCGGGCTCCAGCCCAGTCCCCACCGGGAACAGCGCCTGCTCCTTTTT
>VZRS01010160.1:0-15960 GCA_013398055.1 Ifrita kowaldi | reverse complement strand
CCAAGGCCACCCCTAATCCATGTCCCCAAGTGCCACACCCACGCAGCTTTTAAATCTCTCTGGCAGTGGTGACTCCACCACTGCCCTGGGCAGCCTGTTCCAATGCCTGACCACCCTTTCCATGAAGGAATTTTCCCTAATATCCAATCTGGACATTCCCTGAGGCCATTGAAGTATGAGTCCTAAGATGGGCTCAGTCTGGGTGTCTTCAGGATTGCCTCCCTCTCACCTCTGACTCCAGAAGGATTCTTTGGGAAGATCCTTCCACCCTCAACTTTTCCCCTTCTACGGGGACACTTGGACAATGCCCACACTCAGGTTGGGTTTTCCAAGTGGGATGTACCCAGTCATGGGAGGGTGGGCAGAGAGCTGGGGAAGGAGGAGCTGGGAAGGGGAAGGTCTCTGTGCCGTGTGCCACATTCCCAAATCCTTCTCTCCAGCTCGAGGCCTTGAACCAGTCCATCAATATCGAGCAGTCGCAGTCGGACCGCAGCAAACGGCCCTTCAACCCCGTCACGTGAGTGTGGCCATGTGGGAACGAACATCCTGCATTTCCAGGGAGCAAGCAACAGCAGCAGATGGGGAAAGGGTGGAGTTGGAGGTGTCCCACTCCACTGTATGGGTGCCACACTCTCCAGTTTTCTCCTGTTTCCCTCTCTTTGCATTCCCAACCCTGCCCTGTGCCCAGTTCACAGACCTGCCGTGGTGGAGCAGGCCAGGACATGGCCATTCCCAAAAAAAGCCTCCTCTCCAGGTTGTGGCTCCAGCCTCTCCCAGTTCCTCAGAGCAACCTCAGGGCGTGAAGAACCTGTTTGAGGTCCCAGGGTTGGACCAGTGTCCAGTTGGGAATGAGGGAAGAGTGTGTTGGGTTCGAGGCCTCCAGGTGCAGGAAAACTGGGTACCTTCCCACCTAAGGAAGGAAGAGATAGGAGAGGAGTAGGAAAAGATGGGCACCATTCCCAGACAGGCACCATCCTCACTCATTCCATCGTTTCCCTTTCCTTCCAGGGTGAACCTGCCCCCAGAGCAGGTCACCAAGGTCACCGTGGGGCGGCTGCACTTCAGCGAGACCACGGCCAACAACATGAGGAAAAAAGGCAAACCCAACCCGGACCAGAGGTGAGGGAGGACACGGAGGCCTCCTCCAAAACATCCTGAGAACCCCGTGGATCTGCCTGTGCCTGGGTTGGGCAGCGTGGCTGGGGGGGGATGTGGGAATCGGGCCTGGATTGCGGACACCAGAAGGGTGGGAGGGGTTGGGGACAGCCAGCACAAGGAGAGGGGGTGCTCCCAGCCCACCGTGGTGCCCATTGCTCCAGAGGGGACGGAGATCCGCTCTTCCCAGCGCGGGATGTGTCCCTGAGCTGTGTCCCTCCGCAGGTACTTCATGCTGGTGGTGGCCCTGCAGGCCCACGCCCAGAACCAGAACTACACGCTGGCAGCCCACATCTCCGAGCGGATCATCGTCCGGGTACATCCCCGTCTCCTCCCTCTGTCCCCACACTCCTTTGCTGCACCGTCCCGGGCCCTTTCCCACATTGCACGTTCAGAAAACGTGTGGATGTAGCACCTGGGGATGTGGTTTAGTGCTGAATGTGGTGGTGGTGCCGGGTTGGATTTGATGTTCTTACAGGTCTTTTCCAACCACGATTTCCCACCTTTCCCACCTCCTCCAAACTCTCCCTGCCTTGCTTGTAGCTTTCCCTGTCCACACTGGGGTTCTGGCTCCAGCTTTTCCACACCTGGTTCCTCAAGAACCTGCTACAGGATAAGGAAGGAATCCCATTCTCCAGTGGGATCAGTGTCCAGTAGAACTGTTGGGAATGAGGGAAGAGTGTTGTTGGGACTCTGCAGCAGGAACAAGACTTCCAGATGCAGGAAAACGGGATACTTTCCCACCTTTTGCATGTCCTGAGGTAGAGAAGCAGGGAAAGAAAGTCACCATTTCCAGGCTCTCCCGGGGTTTTGCTGAAGCACTCATCTCCAAAACGTGAAAGCGGGGAGTAAAACCCAAACAGGGACCTCAGACAAGAAGTCTACAATGGATTAGGCAGCTTCCAGGATGCCCAGTGCAGAATTTCAGGGAATTGCAGGCAGCCTGGAACGCTCTGGATTTGGGAGCCAGGAGTACCATCCATGTCACTTGGTTTCCTGCTGTCCTGAGTGGCTGGAACACTGACAGCTGGGATAACAGCTGAAGGAAGCAAGGATATTCCTTTAGGGAGAGGAGGGGAGCAGCAAGGGCAGTCCTTCCCCAAGGCCTTCCCCATCTCTGCTTCCCAGCATTCCCCTCCCCGCCTTTCAGTCCCTGTTTTCCCGTTCCTCCGCAGGCTTCCAACCCGGGGCAGTTTGAGAGTGACAGTGACGTGCTCTGGCAGCGGGCGCAGCTCCCGGACACCGTGTTCCACCACGGCCGCGTGGGAATCAACACGGACCGCCCGGACGAAGCCCTGGTGGTGCACGGCAACGTGAAGGTCATGGGGTCCCTGATGCACCCTTCGGATGTCCGAGTCAAGGAGGACATCCAGGAGGTGAGAACCTGGAAGACAGGGTGGCCTTGGGGTCACCAGGAGGTCACCAATGATCTTTGTGGGCCCTTCCAGCTCAGGATGTTCCAGGATCCTACGAGTGTAGCGGGGATGGGAAGTGCCTTAGGATTCTTTCTGTCCCAAGCACAGCCAGTCCACTGTGTCTTAGGGAATATTGACTCTTCCAGTGTTAGCCAGAAGTAGCAAAGAGTGGGAAAAAGGTGGAAAGCAGGTGGATATGGCAGGTACCACACTGGGCCTTGCCGGAGCCTGGGTGAGAGGCTGGGCTCTGCTCTGAATTCCTCTCAGCTGGATTTGCCTGTCCAGAAAAGCTGGATACAATCATGTCACCTGTTTTTGGGAACTGCCTCTTCCCTGTGCCTGGTTCTGCACCGAGACTCGGTCTCCTCCCGATTTCCCTATCTAAGGATCTTGTCCAGAACTGGACACAGACGCCAGTGTTTGTCCTTATGGCTGCTCAGGGCAGGGTTCAGGGCTGTCTCCCAAAGGAATTCCCATGGGCCATAGTCCTGCTTGCACACAGAGTGGTGGGGATTTGAGAAGCAATATCCCGTTAGGAATTCCCTGTGCCTGTTTTATGCCAGGTGGACACCACGGAGCAGCTGAAGCGGATCTCCAGGATGAGACTGGTGCACTACAACTACAAACCTGAGTTTGCAGCCACGGTGGGCATTGACAGCACCTCTGAGACAGGTACATCCCATGGGAACACACCTCTGACACAGGAATGTCCCACGGGAATATGCTTCTGACACAGGAATGTCCCACAGCAATTCCCTGCCTTTCCCAGGGGCTGTACCCAGCTCTGTGCCAGGGCAGCCCCCCAGGTGTGAGGTGGGCAAGGGGGGCCTTTGCACCTCCCAAATTAAGGAATCCAATGAAATTCCCCCTTTAGTGAGTGGGAGAGAAGGTGGCACTTCCCACAGGGAGAAGGTTTCTCCAAGTACACTGTGGTGGGATGATGATCCCCATCTATGGAATTTGGGGAGCAGCCTTGTCTGACCATCCTCTGCCCTTCAGGGTCTCCAAGGAGCCCTGCACAGCTGGGAATGAGGAGAGGACACCCCTGGTGCCACTCCCAGAGTGTCCAGGGGGTGCAGGATGATCCCATCCCATCCCATCCCATCCCATCCCATCCCATCCCATCCCATCCCATCCCATCCCATCCCATCCCATCATGCTGTTCCATCTCCATGCAGGTGTCATTGCTCAGGAAGTGAAGGAGATCCTCCCGGAAGCTGTGAAAGACACTGGGGACCTGGTCTTTTCCAACGGGAAAACCCTGGAGAACTTCCTGGTGGTGAACAAGGTTGGTGGCAGCCAGGAGGCTGGGGAACCTGGCTCCAGGGAATTGTGGGGCTGGATATGGAAGAGGGAAACCACGATGCCTGGGAAATGCTCCCAGATGACTTTCAGACCTGGCTGGTCTTCCAGAAGTCGGGAGCAGCCCTGCGTGGGTGTCGGACACCGGCAGGAGGAACCAGCCTGATGCTGGTGGAATTTGGCAGCATCTCCCTCGGGAAGGGCTCCTTGTTGGCAGCTTCCTGCAGGGAGGCTCCCAGTCCTAATCTGCCCTTCCTAGATAAGATAAGGCTCTTATGTCAGGATAACCCGGAGCACCTGGTTTCCTGACCTTTCCCAACCTGGGGCAGCCTGGTTGCTGCTCTGGGAATCGAGGGGACAGTCTCCCATGGCACACACGGAGGGCACGGATCATCCGGATCCAGGTGTGCCTCAGCCTGCTGGCCTGATTCCCCGGCAGGAGCGGATCTTCATGGAGAACGTGGGAGCCGTGAAGGAGCTGTGCAAGCTCACGGACAACCTGGAGACCCGGATCGACGAGCTGGAAAGGTGGAGCCACAAGCTGGCCAAGCTCAAGAGGCTGGACAGCATGAAGTCAACCGTGAGCTCCGGAGCCTTCAGGTACAGCTGGAGCCACAGGGAATGTCCCCTTTCATCCCTGGAAGCTCCGAGGGGCAGCTCAGATTGGGAACAGGGAGATGAGGAAGGCGTGGGATGTTGGCTGGTGTCGACTGGCCTGGAGAGGATTTAAAGAGCTGAGACTGGGGAGGTTTGGAATTCCCACAGGAGCCCCAGGAGGAACTGGTCTCCATGTTTCCCTAAAGTCAGTGGCTTTCTCATGGCACAGAGTGTCCCACGCTTCCAAAATCTCCATCCTGACCCTGCTTGTGCCGGCTTTGGGGCAGAATTGAGGCTTTTGGGGCAAAGCACCAAGGGGGTTTGTGACTGTCACACCACAAAGAGGTTTCTTCCCTCCCAGAAAATCCCATTTTCGCCTGGGAATGGCTTGGTGAGCTATCCCTGGCCAACTGAGCTCCATTCCTCCTTTCTCCTTGCAGCCAAACTGGGAGCCAGTTCAGCCGGGCGGGAAGTGTGCCCCACAAAAAGAGACCCCACAAAGTGGCCAGCAAGGTAAGGGATGGATCCCAAACTCGCAGCACCAGGAGCAGGGAAGGCTCAGCCTGGAGAAAAGGAGCATCAGGGGGAACCTCACTCTCCACAAATCCCTGGAAGGAGCCAAGAGATTGGGCTCTCCTCCCAAGGGACAGGGCAAGAGGAAACAACCTCAGATTGTGCCAGGATTAGGGTGGATATTAGGGAAAATTCCTTCATGGAAAGGGCTGTCAGGCACTGGAACAGGCTCCAGTGGTGGAGTCCCCATTGCTGGTGGGATTTAAAATCCCTGTGGATGTGGCACTTGGGGACATGGATTAGTGGTGGCCTTGGCAGTGCTGGGGGAAGGGTTGGACTCCATGATCCTAGAAGGCTTTTCCAACCTCAGTGATTCCATGATCTTCCTTTCTGTCTCCTAATGGAGACATTAAATGACTTCTAAACTTGGGAAGTTCAGGATTTTCAGGGAGGCAGGAAGAGAGCTCGGGATGGGCTGGGGGAGATCCGTGCAAGGACCGGAGCAGTGGGGGAGCTGAGCTGATCCAGGGGGTCCTGAGCTGATCCAGGGTTTTTTCCCTCGCAGTCTCCGTCGGTTGTCCCGGAGCAGGCCTGCATCAGCCAGCGCTTCCTTCAGGGCACCATCATTGCCCTGGTCATCATCATGGCATTCAGGTGAGATCCCGCTCCTGGGCTTCTCCATTGGCTCCCTCCGGCTCATCCGCTGGGACCATGCCATCCGTGGGGTGTGCAGCGAGAGGCTGTGGAGCTATGGCTCCTTCCAGAGTCCTGGAACGCTTTGGGTTGGAAGAGACCTTAAAGTTTATCTGATTCCAAAAACCTTTAAGTTTGTCATGGTCCCTGCCATGAGCTGGGGACTTCCACTATCCCAGGTTGCTCCAACCTGGCCTCGAACACTTCCAGGGATGGGGCATCCATCTCTCCTGGGCTGGGATCCCGTGCTGTATCCTTGCTCCCTGTCCCTCCTCAGCCTGTCCCTCTCTGTTTTCCAGCGTGGTGTCCATGTCCACGCTCTACGTGCTGAGCCTGCGCAGCGAGGAGGATCTTGTGGACATCGACGGGTGGGTATTTTGGGAGTTGCTGGGAGGGATGAGGTCGCCTGGGAGAGGCTGGAGCACAGAAAGTGGGATTGCTGAGCACAATCCCAGAGCTGCAAACCCTGCCAAGCACAGGCACATGTCCCAGTCTGACGGCGGTTGAATTGTCTGGAGCGAGAAGTGAGGAAAAGAGAAGGAAAAGGCAATGTCCTGTTAGGATGTGCTGCTGAGTGTTCCTTGGATGCCTCCAGCTGGACTAAAACAGCCTCATGCCAGCGGTGCAGCGGGGCTGGATCAGCTTTGGGAGCTCATGTAACCTGATAATGAGTCTCTTTTTCTCCCTCTTTTCCCTCTCCCATTTTTCTCCCTCCTCTCCTCCTTACATCTCTCATCCAACCCATTTTCCTTCCGCTTTGTCTTCGATTTCCCCGGTTTTGTCTTTTCCTTCCCATTATCTTCCATATCCTCTTTCGTTCCCTGTCCTCCTTGTCATCTTCCCACTTTCCTGTTCTCCCTGTCTCCCTGCACTGTCCTGCAGCTCCTTTGCTGTGCCCACTGCCTGTCTCCTGGCCCTCTTTCGGCACGGGGGTCCCGGAATTCCGGTCGCTCTGTGTCCACGGTATGTGACTGTTTCATTATTCCCTTATTTAATTCCTTCATCCCTTCTCTTAATTCCTCTTTTCTTCCTGCCATCTGCACCACGGAAGATCAAGAAACTGAAAGCAGAGAAAGGGATGTGAGACTTGCAGTGGGATTCCAGCAGGAAGGATTATGGATCTTGTCAGGGAAGGGAAATGAGGATTAGGAGATGGCAAAATCAATCAATTAAAGGTTAAATGAAGGAATTGCATCCTGCAGGGAGAGGAGGAGCAAGATAAAGCCGCGTAAAGTAAAGGGATGAGGCAGTGGAGGAACATGAGGGATAAGGGTTGGATTTAGACTGGGATGAAGGTGAAGCTGCAGAGGCTTGTGCCCACATTCCCTTCAGGAGACTGGCGTTGAGTCTCCTTTCACTAGGAAAAGAAATCCCTGTACTAAGAGAAATCTTGGAGATGACAAAGTGGTTTTTTAATTCCTCTAAATGAGTGAAGCTCCAGTAATCCCAGAGAAACCGGGAGCGATGCTCAGGGACAGGTAAGACATGGACACGGGTGTCCAGAAGTGCTCCTTGTGCTGCGGACCTGGGAGAAAGATTCCCTCCCTTTCCCATCTCCCTTACCCTCGGGAGATGCCTGTGGTGTCCTCAGCTCAGGTCTTGGGTAGCTGCAGTGAAACACCTGGAATTCCAGGGGATGAATTTGGGGGGGGATTGTGTGTGTTTCTAAAGAACAAGGTGAGGAACAGTCTGTCTTCAAGGGATAAGGGGCACATTCCTTAGGGAATGGTGACAGCTTGCAGCCTGTTGTTTCCCAAGCACCTAAATCCACCCAGGAGATCCCTGGTGGGAGTCAAATCCACCCTGTACACCCTGTTCCAGGATGTTCCAGGAGCATTGCCAGCATCCTCTGGACCAGCTGAGACTTTTCCCTGCCAGACGTGGAACTGCCACACGATTCCCCGTGGAATTTCTGAGCCCTCCCTGTTGTCTTCATGCCTCGTGTGCCTTTCTCCTGCCTTTCCCAGATCCCTCCACTCTGTTCTCCTCCACGTTTCCCCTTGCTCCGTGTCCCTCTTCCCATCCTCCTGCTGCAGCTGCTTCTCTCCAAGCGACCCCCTTGTCCCCATCCAGAAGGTTTCCAGCATCTTTTCCCGCATTCCAGGTCGAGCCAGAACATCGACAAGACGCAGACGGTGCGATCCACGGCCGCGTCCGACGGAGCTGGCGGCGGGGTCCCCCCGGAGCACGGTGGGTGATGGCTTGGGACGGCGCTGGTTTCATGGAAGGGCTGCAGGACAGCGGGTGCTGCTCCCCTTCCATCCCTTGACTCCTTCCCTGTGTCCCTGCAGCCCCGGAGGACACACATGGAGTAGCCCTCGGCATTCCCAGTCATGCTGTGCTGGCCTGTTTCAGCCCTCCCTGTTTTTCCACGTGCTGCTCCGCTGCTCCCACTGACATCTCCTCCGTTGTCCCCTCGGTGACCAGCCCTGCCCATGCCACCAACCAGACAGGTGAGGGCCAGCCCACATTCCCAGAAATGCTGGGGCATCTCCAAGGTTTGTGTCACCTCGTGTTCCCTGCCCTGCTCCTTGTGAGAAGGTCTCAGTCTCCTCTGGGATGAACAATTCCAGCTCCCTCTCCCTTCCAGATCCTTCCTCATCCTCATCCCACTCCTTTGGAAGCTCTCCAATAGCTGATACCCTTTCTGTCCTTATCCTTGGATATATCCTTTATATCCTTCTCTGCCCATAGGGTGCAGTTCTGGGAGAATGTGGGGGCTGGAAAGGATTTGGAGCTTCCCACGTTGCCAGCAAAAAGTCATGGGAAGCTACATGGGGCTCAGCTCACCTGAGCAGCCCTGCCTTGAGGTCTGGCCTCATTCCCTCCTCATTCCATCACCCGCTCTGTCAGGCACAGAGGGAATGGAAGCACAGAATCCTGGAATGGGTTGGGTTGAAAAGGACCTTAAAGCCCATCCAGTTCCTGGGCAGGGACACCTTTCCACTATCCCAGGTTGTTCCAAGCCCTGTCCAACCTGGCCTGGAACACTTCCAGGGATGGGGCAGCCGCAGCTTCCCTGGGAAGCATCAGGACAGGGACAGGACGATCCCGGTGCTCCCAGCCTCTCCCAGCACAACCTTCTCTCCCGTTTTTCCGCAGACCAAAGCCAGCCCTCCCTTCTGCCAGTGACAAATATCAAAGCCAAATCCAGGGGCATCGCCGGGAAATCCACCTCCTACACCAAGTGGCCAAAGACTCCTGACAGGTCTCAGAGCTTCGGCAGCCCCAATGCCAGCCCCTCCTCCCCCTTCTCCCACATCCAGGGCAAATCCAAGTACATCTCCAACCTCTCGCTCTCCCGCAGCAACTCCCGGCAGCAGCGCAGCCTCCGGCAGCCGGTGAGCGAGCGGCCCCGCGCGGAGCAGCCCGGCACGGATGGTACGTGGATCCCACCTTCCTTCCCTCCCAGCCTACTCCCTCGGGATTTTCCACCCTTTGCTGTTCCTAAACGTCCTGTTCTCCCCCCAGCAGGGCCAAGCCCGGTGCTGCAATCCATCCGGATCCTGGAGATCAACCTGGCCATCCATTCCCAGTACTGCGCCGCTGCTGACGCCTGCAGGTGAGCAGGAAGGGCTGGCTGGTGGCACCTTGGTGGCACTTCGGTGGCAGCAGCACTGTGGGAGCAGCAAATAGGAAAATCTGGGAGTTTTTCCAAGACTTTTTTGGGTGTTTTCTGCCATCACCTCATGTCACTCCGTGGGAAGAGGAGCTGGTGCTCCTCAGGGGTTCTGTTTGGTGGTGGGCTCGTCCTTGGGACATTTGGGAAGTTCTCGCCTCTGAATTCTCAGCCTGCCAGGGATTTTGGGTCCTGTCCCAGCCTTCCCACAGCCTGGTGACATCTAATGCTCTCTCTGTGTTCCCAGGACTGGGAATTTCAGCTACCGCATCCCTGTGAGCCAGCAGACGGCTGTGAACACCAACCTGACCCTGGAGATGAAGTGAGTGCCCATGGATCATGGATCATGTCCTGTGGCAGCCCCTGGAATGGCTGATGTGGCCACGGTGTCTCCATGGGAAAGGGACAGGTGTTCCCCCTTCCAGGCTCTCATGGTGTCCTCTTTTCCCAGCTCCTCCTCCGCTGTGTCCGTCTCTCTTTGTGGCCTCGTCTCCAGTGATCCCTGCCAGGATGCCGTGAGCGGGAACAGCTCCACCGACTCCACGGATACACAGGTAGGGAGAAGGGGACAGCTCACAAAATACACATGGAACCGTTGAGGGTGGAAAAGTCCAACCCTTCCCTCAGCACTGCCAAGGCCACCAGGTCCCCAAGTGCCACATCCACACGGCTTTTAAATCCCTCCAGGAATGGGGACTCCTCTGCTCTACTGGGCAGCCCTTCCCCCATGAAGGAATTCTCCCCAATATCCAACTTAAACCTCCCCTGGGAGCAGAGTCTGATCCCACCTGGCTGCCCCCTCCTGTCAGGGAGTTGTGGAGAGCCAGAAGGTCCCCCCCGGAGCCTCCTTTTCTCCAGGCTGAGCCCCTTTCCTAGCTCCCAGAACCCTTCCTCACCCCACTCGTGCTCCAGGAAATATCCATGGGTCACTCGACGGCACGAGGCCGTGGATTTCCTCACAAATCTGACCCGGAGAATGTCCCCCAGGCTCATCCCTGACCTCATCCCAGCCCTCCCCCTTCCTTCCCCAGGACACCACGCACCGCTGGCCTCTGGTGATGCTTTCATTCCGGGAGTTTTCCTACCACTTCCGCGTGGCGCAGCCGGTGAGTGCCCGCAGCTTGTCCGAGACCACGTGGCAGGAGGGAAGTGTGGGATTTATGAAACGTGGGAAACGCAGGTTTAGCAGCCACGTGGCACCGAGAGCTTCCCGCAGTCCCGTGGGTGGTGGGAGGGTGATCTTTCCCTGCCCCGGCCCGTAATCCAGGCAGAATTCCGCCCGTGGAGTCGCACCCCTCTCTAAGCCGCCTTTCCCGTTCCCAGGGCCGAGCCGACTGCGGCACTTCCCCGGAGCAGCTGGGACACCTCTTCACTGACTATTACTTCCAGTTCTACTGGCTCTGTGAGTGAGTCCTGGCAGCACCAGTGCCCTCTGCTTGGAGACAGGAGGGGGACTGGTGCCACTGGGAGCCTCCCGAATTCCCTGCTCCGCTGGCCCCCAGCCCCTCCTCATCCCCGTGTCCTGCGGCGGCTCCGGAGCTGGAATGCTGGTGGCTGGAGACACTGAAGCTCAGCACACACACAGGACCTAAAAGCCACCACCAGCCCTGTGGTGGCTCCCGGGGGGACCTCGCACCGATTCCCAGCATCCCATATCCCTCTCCTTCCCTTATGGGGATGTTTGTGTCCTCCTCCATCACTTCCCCCTCCCCTTCCAACACTGCATTTGGAAGCAGCGCACTGGACTGAGCGTGGGCGGCTCTGCCACATCCCAGAGGGATGCTCCTTCCATGGATGGGAGCCCCATCCCGGTGCTCCCAGATGTCCCACATCAGATCTTCACAACACTGGAATTGCTTCAACACTGGAGCCCTTTCCGAGAGGCAAACGCTGGAGTTTGGCCTGGAAAGGAAGGCTGTGCCTGGACCTACTGGAAGTCGTACACTGGAGTTGCTGTTCCTTCTGCTTGGCCCAGGGCCACTTCCCACAGACTTCCCAGAGACTGCCGGACCTGCCAACGGACGTGTTCCTCTGGAAACAACTGGAGAAGGAGCAGCTTCGACGTCATCCCCCCTCTTCTTTGTGCTCTTAAATCCCATATCCATGTGGGATATCCAGGTCTGGATGGATAAAACCCCCACTGAAGCTGCTGCCGAGGCCATGCCGTGCCTGGCGACTCTTGTCCCTAAGCCAGGGGTGACAAATGACCGGGACTCACCCACGTTAAGTGTGGTGGGATTCGTTTTTATCTGCTTGGAAGCGGCGTGGGCGGAGCTGCCTGGTCGGCTCTGGAGCTAGTGCCAACCTCTGCCCAGATGTGCAGCCCTGGCAAAGCCTGGAGTGCCCTGCGGAGCAAGGCCGAGTCCCTGGGAACACCGGGATCTGCGTCCAGGCGGGAGCTCTGCCTCGGGAGAGGGGTGGTGTTCTCCCAAAAGCTGGGATGGCAGCGGCTGCAGGCTGTCCCTGCCCTCACAGAGTTGTGCCGGGGGGATTTGGGATATTTTACTGTTACAAGTCCTTAACTTGCTAAACTACTGGATTCTTGTGGGGTTTAAGCCGTAAAAAAGCAGGAATTTCCTTCTGGCCCCATCGAGCCACGTGTGTCCCTTGGGAAAGCCAAGTGGCTCCCTGTGCTTCCTCCTCCCCGTCCTGCTCCTTGTGCTACAGAGGAGTTGTCTGCGTTCCTGGAGGCTCAGCCGCCTCCAGGTTATTCCAAGATGGATTTCCCTGAGGAAACAGCCAGGGGGGAATGCCACATGCTGATCCTAAGGACACTCTGAAGCTGCTCTGGAAAAACAAAGGTGGATTTTGTCCAGGTGAAGCGATGGCTCCTGGGCACATCTGGTTTTATCTCCCGTCATCCCCCTCCTGAGCTTATCCCAGCAAAGCAGCCCTGAAATTCCTGGCGATGTCACTTGGATTTGGCATCTGCCCCCAAGAACTGTTCGTAGGGAAGGCCTGGAAGCAGCAAACATTGAATTACAGTTACTAAAATCCACTGAATCCTGGGAAGCAGGGAATAGTGGGCAAGCAGGGAATTCCAAGCAGCCAAGCAGTTGGAAAACCCAGTTTTGGGAAGCTTAGCAGGACAACAGGACGCCCCGAGGCTTGGGAATACCTATGCGCAGGATTCCCTGTTTCTCCCTGAAATTGGGAAGGGAACACCTGGATGTAGCTCAGCGCTCTTCCCTCCACCTGCCCTGAGTGGCTTTTCCTGGTTGGAAACCAGGAAGTGGCTTCCTTGGCAAGTCCATTGTCCCCTAGGCAATCAGCAGCCCAGGCTGGCACATCCTTCCTCAGATGAGCGATGCCAAGCTGGGATAAAGGTCCCTGGAAGAGGAAACAGGGAATGTTGGGGGGGCCAGAGCCTGCAATCACCCCCCCCTCAGCCAAGACCCCCCAGTACATCCCACCCCGCTCCTGAGGGAAGGAATCAATCAGCGGTGGCCCAGGAGGAGCTGGGATCTCTCAGGTGGCCCCAGGAGGCTCAGCCATGGGATTTAGGGAGATCCCCGACAAACCAAGTGCCTGGGGGCTCGGAAACATCTCTAGTGCCTTTTTCCTTACGGAACAACCCCAGGGAACAGTGTTTTCCCACAGATATTCCCAAATGCTGCCTCAGAAACGCTGCCCCGGGTGGTTTAACTGGGACGTGGCAATTCCTGCAGTGCCGAGGCCAGCCCCACCCACACGGAGCTGGCAGCAATCCCTGGGATCAGGAGAGGACAGGGATTCAGGATGAAGATTTTAGTGTTGATAGTACCTTATGTCTTAAAGTGGCACAGGTTGCCCAGAGAAGTTTCGGACGCTCCATCCCTGGAAGCGTTCCAGGACAGGCTGGATGGGTTTGGAGCTGCCTGGACTAGTGGGAGGTGTCCCTGCCCATGGCTGGATGGGCTTTAAGGTCCCTTCCCACCCAAACCATTCCAGGATTCCACGATAAAAATCATCCATCGGCTGCTTCCCAGCGAGGCAGCAACGAGCTCAGAAGGGGTTCGGAATTATAAAATGAAGGAGTCGTGGAATTGCTTCCAGGCCCGTGGAAACAGCTGTGTGCATGGATTTCCCCCCCCAAAACGCATCTCTGCCCCTTCCCTGTCCCCAATCAGTTCCAAGAGAGTTCACAATCAGGCCTTTCCCTGCGTGGGACGGAGGGAATTCTGAGCCGACCTCTCCAGCTTGGGGAAATCCCTCCCTATCCAGCGGCAAAGAGACATTCCTGGCAGGAAGGAAGACAAAAGGGTGGAAAACGAGGCTGTTTGGGAGTTGTTTCAAAAGCAAATTCCCAACTCTTCTGTCCTACTGTTGGAGCTTAAAGCCTGTAAATAGAGACTATGGCACCACTGGAAGAATTAAGGAAAAAAACACCACGTAAAGCACTAATTTTGTTGGTTTAAATGTTGCTGCCACAGCTTTAATCACTGTATTTTGCCAGCCAGTTTGTAGAGTTGCATTTGTAGCAGGTTATTATTGATTCCTGGTTTTTATTTGTGGGGAACAAGCGTGGTTTCCCTCTTTTCTTCCTGATTTATATTTATATTTTGCTGAATTTGAGGGCTGAGTCTCCGGATTCCCCAGATTTTTTTTGTTTCGTTTTGTTTTGGTTTGCTTATTTAGACTTTGTTTTATGCTGGAGGTAAATGTGCCCATATGAATAAAATATATAAATACTGCTTTGTATCCAAGGATGGCTCCTGGTGTTTTCCTCCCTTCCTAGGGAATAACTCAGGTGAGTGGCTGTAAAACTGCCCACGGGATGGAGGAAATTCCTGGTCTTTAGTCAGTGGAAATTTCTGGATGTGCCCAGTCATGGTTCTTTGGAATGGGGATAAAAAGGAGAAAGGAAGGAGGAGAAAGAAAGGAAGAAGGGAAAAGAAATTAGGAAGAGAAAATGAAGGAAGGAGAAGAATGAAGAAAATAAAAAGGGGAAAGAAAGGTTAAATGGACAAGGGGAAAGGGAAAAAGAAAGCAGGAAAGACAAAGAAAGGAGGAAGTACAAGAAATTAGAAAGAAGAAAAAAAAAAGAGGGGAGAAAGGAAGGAAAAAGAAAGGAAGAGGAAAATCTGCCTCTGCCCTATCATTGCTCACATGTCAAGAGGGCAGGCTCAGATCCAGAAGGATCCAAAAGTCCACAGAAGGAAATCTTCCTTCCCAAATAGGAAATCAGGGCTTGAATTTGTGATTTGGAGCTGGAGTTGTTCGAAAGCCGAGCTAAACTTCCAATCTGCCTCTTAAAGACCCATAAATCAATTCCTTGTTTCTAGGCCAGGCAGGTAATTCAGGAATTAATGAAGGGCACATCCAGCGAGGGGCCACAAAACTCCTGGTTTGGGATGAGAACAGGCACAGCATTCCCAGCCAAAGGGGTGAGGGGATGCGGTGCCAAAGAAGGCTGAGGGATTAAAAGCAGATTTAGGACTTGTTTTGCACAGCCTGGCTGCACCAGGACACAAGGTGGCACTGCAACACTCGTGACCACACGCAGCACAGAAATCTGGGATAACACTGGGCATATCCCAAGGTACCTGGATCTTGTGCCAATATGGAAAGCAGGAGGCTCGGGGGAACCTTTTCACTCTCCACAACTCCCTGACAGGAGGGTGCGGCCAGGTGGGATCGGGCTCTTCTCCCAGGGAACAAGTGACAGGACAAGAGGAAACGGCCTCAAGCAGCACCAGGGGAGGTTTAGGTTGGGCATTAGGAAAAATTCCTTCATGGAAAGGGTTTTAGAGCACTGGAACAGGCTCCAGTGGTGGAGTCTCCACCCCTGGAGGGATTTAAAAGCCACGTGGATGTGGCACTTGGGGACACGGGTTGGTGGTGGCCTTGGCAGTGCTGGAAGAATGGTTGGACTGGATGATCCTAGAGGGCTTTTCCAGCCTTAACAGTTCCCGTAATTCTATCCAAGCCATTTGGAAAAGCCAGGTGAAAAAAAAAAAAAAAAAAGACAAACCAGGAGTCCCCGGGCAAGTGTGTCACAGAGCCACTTTTATTCACCTGTGGGTCACTGCCTGTCGCAGCCCACACCTGCTACAGGCGTTTTCTCGTCGAAATATAAAAGAAATATAAAAAGAGCTTCCCCGCATCCCCCATCCAGGCCCCCCGGGGGGCTCAGACGTAGATCCCGACCCAGAGCAGCAGGAAGAGGACGCCGAAGCCCATGAAGAGCGAGGCCACCAGCGAGATCAGCAGCTCCTTGTAGATGTCCCGGGTGTACTTGGTGGATGTCACCTCGTAGCTGCCGGGCCGCGGGTTAAGGTGATAACAGAGGCACAGCAAGGCGAGGGGACCCCCACCCGCTCCCCTGGCCCCGGGAATTAAATGGGCGATAATCCGGGACTGGGAGGCACAGCAAGGGGACGGCACCCCCCGCCCGCTCCCCCGCGCTCAGCCGCGGGGATACACGAAGAACCAGGCGGTGAAGAACATGCCGATGGCCAGCAGCACCACGGTGAGGTGCGGGAACACGGCCGGGTTCACCGGGCTCGTGTATCTGCTCATCGCCTCCAGCTCCTGCGGGGACACGGCGGTGTTCAGCGGGGCCGGGCTGCCACCGGGCCGGGCCCCCTGTGGCCACCCCCGGCCCCCCCATCCCCGCCCTCACCATGTCGCCGGTCCCCGCTGCGACACGTCGGCTCCGCTCCCGCCGCCGCACGTCCGTCCCCC
>VZRS01010150.1:0-27485 GCA_013398055.1 Ifrita kowaldi | reverse complement strand
AAAGAAATACAGTCACGGTATTTCACAGCAGGACAAAGGAAAAAGGCGAGGAAGGAAGAAGGAAAGATAAAGACGCGGGCCTCTCCCTGTTCCACCTGTGAAACACACCCTGGCGATTCCTGTACATCATGGCCATCCCGTGAACCATAGCCCGGTCACTAAGCCTGACCTAACTCAGCTTCACATGACAGCATTTCTTTTCTTTTCTTTCTTTTTTTTTTTTTTTTTTTTTTTTTTTTTTTTTTTTAGAAAAGNTTTTTTTTTGAGAGATTCAGAAAGAAAATTTACTCTGCACCATTCAAGCATATCCATGTGATCTGGAGGCAAAATCTGGATCTTTTCTTCCGTAGAAACTGACACACACCCATAACTCTGATAACACGCATACATTCTGAATATGCCCCACAAGGAAATGCAGTTTTGCCTACTTTCTGTTTGTTTGTTTGTTTGAAAAGAAAAATTAGCTGGAATTAAAGACTAAAACACAGTAAGATTCAAGGAGGTGGAAAAAATTACAGTGAAAAAGAGTTGTTTATTGACTGAGCTGGTACCTATGGCTCCTATGCTGAAGAAATTAAGCATGCTAAATCCCCATGGTAGAAACTTATGTTTCATAAAAACAACCTGTTAAAAGTTAGGACTGAGAAGAACGTTCCAATGACTGAAGCTCCAAAGTGCACTCCTGTCTAATAAAGTATTTCTTGATGCAGACTGAAACACTGAAGCTCTGCAATAGGTATTTAAAAATCGGGCTGAACTTGACCGAATAGAATGAATATATTTTTGTTACCTGGTTTGAAGAACTTGTAGAAAAAACCCTAGCCCTAGATAAGGCAAACACACTAGTTTTAATTTTTAATGTAGCTACCACACAGAAGACCGGTTTTGAAATGCACGTGCTTTTAGATGGACAGGATTGCTGGAAGGAAAGGTTGAAGTTTTTTACAAATGCCTGTAACTCATAGACTAAATATCAAAATTATTTCCATAGTATCAGAAAGCTGTATTTAATCATCATCAAATATACGAATTTTTGCTTTTCCATCCATCGGGGGAAGGCGGAAAGAGCCTCCAGGGCCCAAAAGCTGGCAAGGCTGTGAGACTGCAGCACACAAAAGCCATGACCACACCCTGGTTCCTTGGGAAAAAGATGACTGGAGTGACAGGTGTGTTCCGTGCTGGTTGTAGGGAAGGTGCTCCATTTCAGGACTGCGAGACTCAGAGAGAGAAGAGAGAAAACTGGCATTCTGAGCTGACAGCAAAATGCCTGCATTTGTGCCAAGCACATCCTGGAAGTGGTGGGATCTACGGATTCGAGGCTCTCTTTTGAAAGAGATCACAGCAGGAGAAGCACTGGACACAGTGACAGCTCTCCCCAGCCCCCCTGCATCTTCCTGCATCCAGCTGNTTTTTTTTTTTTTTTTTTTTTTGAGAGAGAGAGATTCAGAAAGAAAATTTACTCTGCACCATTCAAGCATATCCATGTGATCTGGAGGCAAAATCTGGATCTTTTTCTGCCACAGAAACTGACACACACCCATAACTCTGATAACACGCATACATTCTGAATATGCCCCACAAGGAAATGCAGTTTTGCCTACTTTCTGTTTGTTTGTTTGTTTGAAAAGAAAAATTAGCTGGAATTAAAGACTAAAATTCAGTAAGATTCAAGGAGGTGGGAAAAATTACAGTGAAAAAAGAGTTGTTTATTGACTGAGCTGGTACCTATGGCTCCTATGCTGAAGAAATTAAGCATGCTAAATCCCCATGGTAGAAACTTATGTTTCATAAAAACAACCTGTTAAAAGTTAGGACTGAGAAGAACGTTCCAATGACTGAAGCTCCAAAGTGCACTCCTGTCTAATAAAGTATTTCTTGATGCAGACTGAAACACTGAAGCTCTGCAATAGGTATTTAAAAATCGGGCTGAACTTGACCGAATAGAATGAATATATTTTTGTTACCTGGTTTGAAGAACTTGTAGAAAAAACCCTAGCCCTAGATAAGGCAGAACACACTAGTTTTAATTTTTAATGTAGCTACCACACAGAAGACCGGTTTTGAAATGCACGTGCTTTTAGATGGATAGGACTGCTGGAAGGAAGGGCTGAAGTTTTTTACAAATGCCTGTAACTCATAGTCTAAGTATCAAAATTATTTCTATAGTATCAGAAAGCTGTATTTAATCATCATCAAATATACGAATTTTTGCTTTTCCATCCATCGGGGGAAGGCGGAAAGAGCCTCCAGGGCCCAAAAGCTGGCAAGGCTGTGAGACTGCAGCACACAAAAGCCATGACCACACCCTGGTTCCTTGGGAAAAAGATGACTGGAGTGACAGGTGTGTTCCGTGCTGGTTGTAGGGAAGGTGCTCCATTTCAGGACTGCGAGACTCAGAGAGAGAAGAGAGAAAACTGGCATTCTGAGCTGACAGCAAAATGCCTGCATTTGTGCCAAGCACATCCTGGAAGTGGTGGGATCTACGGATTCGAGGCTCTCTTTTGAAAGAGATCACAGCAGGAGAAGCACTGGACACAGTGACAGCTCTCCCCAGCCCCCCTGCATCTTCCTGCATCCAGCTGTACATTGAGCCTGGACCAAGACCATTTGCAGAGGAAGAGAAGATGGAACTTCATACAGGATCCTGCAGAAAGAATCTTGTGTCATTTCGTCACCCAGCGGAAATACAAGGTGCTGGATGTTCCTATGGAAAGTGCAGTGTTTTGCCAGAAGGAACAAAGACTCCAGCTGCTCGAATCTGACACCTAATCAGGTCAGCAGAACAGAATGTGTATCCCAGGGAGATGGACAGGCTTTGGGGAGTGGAATTGCTCATAATTGCTTCTCCCCTTCCTAACTGTAGACAACTGAACACCAAGGAGTAAATCCTTTCTTCTCAACTCCAACATCCTCCTTCTCTCAGCCCACAAATGGCTGCATCTGAACAGTCAGTCCAAAGCAGATGAAAGAGATGCAGGCCTGGTTTTAGAAGATGAAATAATGACAACTGTTTTGTTATTCTTCAGTTGAAGGTACTGGAGAATACTCTGGAAGAGCAGTACAAAATACAGAGGACAAGAAAACCCAAACCAAAACACAAACAAACATGAGGACATCCATATTACACAACTCTGCTGCCTGCTTAAACTTCAAAACTGTCGGGGAACATTTCTCCCACCTCTCCTCTCTGCTGCGTGCTTTATGCCCCCCAGCATGGGGTTCATCACTGTTTCTCTGTCATCTGCAAAGCACCACATCCCAAGGACCCCAAACCCAATACTGCCCTCCCTCCATTGGACTTGATGATCCATGTGACTCCCTTCCAGCTGGGAATATTCTATTCTGTGATTCCAGCATGGGTCCAGCGGACAAGAAGAGGCTGTGTTGCAACAGGATTTCCTATGCTCCCAGAATGATGAGATAAACTTCCAATGGGAAGGAAATAGAGGATATTTCCCCTATTGGTGGGTATTCTACACACACAACCCCTATCCTACACACTTCCTTTGGGAAGACAGACCTGAGCTGAGAAAGGTCAGCCACGTGCTCTTTGTTTAGTTTCCATGACCATAATAACATCACACCCTGGAGCCACTCTAGGTAGTGCTGCAAAGCGAATGATATCCATTAGTTTACAAATGGAGAGCCTGAAACCGCTTTGGAGACACAGATATGTACATATCTCCCTATCTAAAGAGAATATTTAATTTTCCATGAATAAATTTAGGAAGCCTGTAATGAGAGCTAGCCTGAGCTCTCTCAATGGATTGCTCCTTTCCAAAGGCAAAGGCAGTACTTTGTTCAGTGGGTTAGATCCAAACAGTGAATAATAACCTGAACTGCTCAGCAGAGGGAAAGGGTTTCACTTCTTATGAGAAACTCCTTTGAAATGCCCCTATTTTGTGTCAAAAACACACACCCTTTTGAGCTTTATATAGTTTTCTGGAGCAAATTTGGGCAAGGGACTTAGGGGAAGCCTGGTCCTGTGAGGGACTGGTTCAAGTGCTCCCTCCTGCTCTCCAAAACTGGCTTAATTTGGAAGGATCATGGAATGGTTTGGGTTGGAAGGGACTTTAAAGATCCCAGTGAAAAAAGCCATGCACAGAGGCGGAGCAAGAGACACTCCACTGCCTTGCAGCCTCTCCTTATTTGTTTGGATCGTGACAACATGATTTACTTTAACTATAAATATCCCTCTGGCACAGGGAATAATGCACTGGATGATATTTTCCAGATGGTCTCATGTTCCTGGGTGAGGTGATCCCCTGGCATCATTAGGAGAGGGAAGAAAACGGGATCTGCAAGCCCACACATCGTTGTGCAATGACCTTAAAATAATCCCATGTCCCTCCCTGCTCTCAGGACAATGCAGGAAGAGCCAATTCCTTGCATTTTGTTGTGATTCCCAAGCTGAGACCCAGCACCCCTCAAAATCCACATCCTGCAAAACACCTCTCAGGCACACAGGACTCAGTGGCTTTTCTTTTCTGCCTTTTTGCCCCTCAGCCTTTCCTTCATTTTTCATCAGAAAAAAAAATGCTTTTTCTTAGAAGTGGGAGAGGGATTTCAGGATTAAGAAACTGAAAGTTTTGCTGCTGTTGCTGGTTATGTTGGGGTTCTGTTTGGGTTTTTTAAATTTCTCACACTTGTTTCACCACAAAGAGCTGTGCAAGGCAGGCATTTGAAGTCACCACTGCTGCTCCAAACACTGTGTGTTTTTCCAAGGCCCTTGGAAGGGGCAGCCTGACCAGGCAGCCAGTGGATCATGCCATCATTAGCTGCCATTAAGTCGTGCAGATGAAGTGATCTGCCTCCCGTGGCAGGACAGGCAGGATCACCTGGGGCATGCCATGGAACTGCTGGCTGCCTTCCCCAGGAGCCCCGTGACATTCCTGCAGGGTGGGACAGAGGTGACAGCCGGAGCTGCAGAGCTGGGAGCTGTAGGAAGGGCTGCGGGGCAGTGTCCTGTGCAGGACCAAGATGTGTGCAAGGACACGTCCTGTCCCTGCACCTGGGATACCCTCTGGACACACAGGGATGCTGAGGAGGTGCTCTTGCAGGGATCAGTGGGGTCTGGAGCAACTGGATCAACTCCCTGAGCAGACTCCTGTGGGTGGTGCTACCCCACAGAATCCTGTTGGAGCAGTGAGGAGAGCTGGGTTCTGGAGTGGAAAAGAACAAGCAGAATTAGCCAGGTGCATCATGCAGGTGTGCAGCAACTTTGTGCTGACCACAGGAACTCAGGGCACACAGACCAAACCCTGGCCAGATTATCCCAATATGTTGTGCAAATCCAAGAATATATTCTTTTGTACTGTAGTAATCCTATTGATTTATTGGGGAAAAAAAGCCAGAAGGGGAGCCACTAGAGGGAAACAAGTAAATGCCTCTGGGTGGCTGAGATCACAACACCTCTAGACCTCCAGCCAGGACACAAACCTGCATCCAGCACTGAGCCACTGGCACCTAAGAGAAATCCCTAGTGTCCAAAATTCAGAAGCTAACAGCTGGGAACCAAAGATATCCCTGTGCCTGAAATGTTGCAGGCATCCTCAAGGCCCCAGGAGGGCAGGAAGGGTCTCCACTATTATTTTTACAGAATAGTGGAGCATGTAAGGGCATCTCTGGGCTCAGTGACTGTGACAGCTGAGAGCACTGGCTCCTGCTCCTGACATGCTGGCAGCCACTCCAGGGAGAGCACTGGGAAGCCCCTTCGGAGCTGCCACGGTTCACAGCCTGGCACGTTGAGAGGCTGCCCCAGGTCAGATCCTGTTTGCTTTAATTCCCTGCTCTTTTGGGAGCTGCTTCCCAGGGTCTGCAGCTCCCTGCACAGCGAAGGGAAGGGGCTGGCAGCAGGTAACCTGTGTGTGAGCTGCTGGGGGCAGCTCCTGGACCCTGCGCCCTGCCCTCGGCAAAGCCTCGCTTCCCTGCGGGTCTCTGTGCCATTGTTTATCCTGGTGCTCTTGTGGAGCAGGAGCACCGTGGTTTTTGGACAGTTCTCCCACCCCAGGGGTGCTGGCAGGGCCATTTCCAGCTGTGGAAGCACTGGGGTGGCTGTGCCCTGGGCAGGAGCACCAGCCCCAGGCAGCAAGCAGTGCCTGCCCACAGTGCTGGCCCTGGAGCTAGACAGAGCAGAAGGGCTGCAAAACACAGGAGAGGCTTTGCCCAGTGCCTGTGGCATTTCTGGATGGAAAATAGCAGCCCTGGAAGTGTTTAGGGCGCAAGGAGGGCAGGGGGAGGATGCGCTAGGAGCGACCAGGCTGGCCACGCTGCAGCTGCCTGCTATCCACACCGGGAGTATTCCCAGCCCAGCCACCCTGGAAGGAGCTGGAGCTGCGTTTTTTAGGTCCTGTGCCTTTACTCACAGAGCACAAGGGCTGGAAAGAGACTGGCAGAGGGGCTCTGCCCTCAGCAAGAGACGGCTCCAGGGGGGAGGTCTCGGCTGACAGTGCTGATGCACTGCAGGGAAGTCCCCACTCTCACTGCTCCCAGGGCCAGGTGCTGCATCAGAGACAAAATCAGAGCTGTGGCCCCTGCTCATCCTGGCATTTGCCACCTTAGACCCATTTGATGAAAACCTGGGGAGCGTATGAGTTTCTGTGCTTGCCTTGGAAATGGAAACCACAGCTTGGGAAAGACCCTTTGGACTTCACCTGCTCACGACACTCACGAGAGTGGCCTTTCCCACTGACCATCCCCAAAACACCACTACCACTGTGCACAGCTCTGCTGCTTTTAGCTTCACTTAATTTTAGGTTCATTTCATTTTGGTTAACCTGCTCCAGATTGGCTGTTATTTTCACTCTGGAGCCAGGGAAAGCAAAACTGTGCAGCGCTGATGGAGGCTCCCGACTGCTGCATCCCTGAGCAGCTTCAGGATAAACGTGGTCACTGCAGTGTCACAGGGCAGGGCACGGCCACGAGTCCCCTCAGCAGGAGGCTCCTCCGCCAGCCCCAAGGCTGCACCTGCTCCAGGCTCTCAAGCCGGGAAAACAGAGTGCCTGCCTTCCCTGCCCGCACTTCCCAGTAACGGGGTGGTGTGATTAATCCCTAATCCTACCCTGCTGCTGTAGGCAAGGATATTTTTCCTCCTCCTCTGGCCCAGCCTGCTGGCAGGTGAACACACACCTTACCCACTGGTCAGCACTAAGAGCCCCACAGTCCTGCCGTGTTTACCGACTCCATGGCTACTACGGAAAACCGCTCCGGTTTTCCCGCCCGCTCCTCCTTCCTTATCAGTCCAGGGGTGGCTAAGGATGAATGATTAGAGGTAACGACAAATATTACGCCTGTGCCACCAATTCTGCTTTTCAAATGGAAATCAAACAAAATTAAACCTGACACAATGCCCAGGAAGGACGTTTGGGGCTGTTGAAAGACCATTAAGCTTTAAGGAGAGGATGAGTTGCAGAAAACGTTCCGTAATTAACTCAGCCACCCACAGCCTGCTGGAAATCCGGAAAACCTCAGTAAACATCGGCGGTTCTGTGTGCGAACAAAAGGACTCTATTTCACCAGTTAAATACCCAGTCTAAACTTGGTAAGTGCTGTGTGCTGGCATTGGTTGTCTCAGGGGGAGTGAAAATCTTCCGTGGACGTGTTTTTCCCTGGTGTTTTGGTGGGTTTGTTGATCCTGCTTTCATGCCCCATCCCAGAGCAGAATCAATTTCCTCGGGGATGAGTAGTTTCTGCCTTGCATAAGTGTTGCGGGATTTTTGGCTCATACAGCACCTCTAGCACCTGGCAAGGTCAGTGCTTAAGCATCTGCTAATCCTTGAGACTTGGGCTCTGGCCTCTGGCTCAGGAGTCTGGAGCTCTGCCCAGCCAGACCAGCGTGGACCGACGTGAGACTAAGGAGGGATGCCACCAGCAGGAAAACCAGACAGGTCTGCTGGAATTCACCCAGACAAACACGAAACCCCTTGCAACACACAAAGAAGGAAAAAGACGTCTGTTAAATGATATTGTTGTGATCTGGCTGATGAGCATGCAATGTACCCACGCCTATTCCTCTACTTGAGGATTTTTGCCTGTTTCACAAATTGGTTTTGGTGGCTCAGAGATCTCAGACAGCCACACGCTGCTTTCAAACTGGTACAAGTTTCATATCAAGATGGTTCATCTCCTTCGAGAGGGAACATTTAAATGAAAATGTCCAACTCCTCAAAGCTCCAGCACTCAGACTAGACCATCTTCTTTCTTGCATTAGCACCTTGGAAGAGCAGCCCTGCATCAATACTGAGCCAGGCAGCTTTTTTGAAAATGGACTTTCGCATCTATGTTTATAGTCCTAAATATATTTTATTTCCAAATAGTCTTCGAGTAAAGAGTAATTCCCATCTCAAGAGTAATGAAGTGTCGTAATACAGCAAATATCCTTAAGGACAGAGGGAGCAACAAAAGATTTACAATAACCATTGTTTGTCTGAGAACACAGCAGTCGGGTTTAGGGTGTCCTCCCTGCCTTAATTTACCTCCACACCCCACGGAGGGTTAAGTGTGAAGCACAGAGCATTTTGTCTCATGCTGCACCAGAGCTGGGAAATGCTGCAGCTGCTTGCCTTCCTTTAGCAAAACTCCACTTTATGGCCGTGAATGGTGACAGCAGTCTGACAAGAAACAAATGTTTACAAATAAATGTAAACACAGGGGTGGGGGCAGTCAAACCCTGGGCATTTGTAACTTGATCTCGGTACCCAAATCAGACCCACCTGATTTACGGGAACTGGCAACTCTTACTGACCACAGCGTTACAGATCTGGGTCCTTCTCTGTAGCTCTGAAATTTGTCCCAGGAAATCATTACTGTAATTGGTGGAGTTAGTTTGGGATTTTTCAGTGATTCAGGGCTTTCTGGCATTTCTTTCAAACTGGGTTTCTGGCAGGAAGGAGTGACTTTCAATGAGTATTGAAACTAAAGGGAAATGTGGTGAGGTGAATTAAAAACACAAAAATATTTTACAAATTTGACATTTTCTAAGCATTTTCCCTCTAACTCACAACAAATACTCCTTTTGAAACAGCATTTGAATTTTGAATATGGTTAAAGCTATTTAAATGTGATAGAAATTAAAACTATTTGATACAATCAGCATGACTTTACAATATGATCCAACTCAAATTGGTGCTGATGATTAATTCAATACTCTCTAACTTCTGGCTTGGGCCAGGGAAAGCTTTTGCAATCTCAGGCTCCTACAGAAAGGGACAAACAAGTACTTGATTTCCATGTACTCAAATGATTCCAGGTCTCCCTGCTGCCAGCTGCAGTCACAGGGGAGCTGCCCTTCGGGATCTTTGGAATGGGCATAAACGTGAAGCAGAGACCTGCTTGGCCATTATTGTGCAGAGCAGGGGGCTGCTGGCCTTTTGTCTGTGGTAGAACACCTCACTTCGGGTTTAAATTATGTAACAGCCATCCTGCCTTCTCTCTGAAGGTACCACGCTGTTCCAATTTCCCTCAATGTTCCAATTTCCCTCACATCACATCTCCATTATTAATCCACTTGCTGGACATGGTGTTTATTATCACGCTTGACTCAACTGGCAAAATGTACCAGAGAGCATAAACGAGGGTTGGTGCAAGCTGATCAATAAATATTATAATGTCCTAATGCCTCTAAAAGGATTTATCTCTTTCTGCCAACTTCATCTTAAAAAAAAAAAAAAAAAAAAAAGGTCTTGGTAGAGGCTCAGGAACTTCATTCCAAGGTGTGAGTGTCTGCTAGCAAAGCCACTCAGTGGTTTTATTCTTCTTCTTTCTTCTCACAGAAACTTAATCAAGAAAACCTGAGAATGGGAACATGCTCTGGTGTCAATCCCGTTGTGGCTGATCGGGAAAACTACGGCACAAAAAAGCAGGTGTTTTAAGGGTCTCAGTCTGCAATCTGGCTCCTGGCAGGACAAACCAGACAAGGGCTGCTCGCTGCATCATAAGAGGGTTTGGTCTGCTTTTCCAAAGGGAGGGAAAACTTCTGTTTGGCTAAAACCGAAGTCAGAAGAGACAGCAAGACAACAGCTGAAGCTGAAAAGCAGGAGGGAGGAGAGCAGACGTGAGTGTCCTTCAGCCCAGCCAGAGTCACCACCTGCAGCACCTCAGGACGAGCCGCTCCCTGATGTGACCCCATGAGGAGCCACTGGATGGAAAGGCAGGAGCAGTGCTGCACCAGACCTCCCGTGCCTGCAGGAGACTGCCCTCAGGCAGGAACAAACAGCCCCGAGGGCAAGACCGCGCCCTTGGTTATACCCATTTACCAAGCTGGGCCTCACAGCTCCGTGAACATCTGGGCTGAAGCTGTTCTCCAAGGAACTGGTACGTAAAACATCTGGGAGACTGATCCTGCGAGGGCTTAGTGCCCTTCCTGCCTGCCCTGCCGTGTGCTCAGCCCTCTCTCCTGACGCAGGACGGTGCAATCTAATCGCTGGGTGCCAGCCACGCCGAGCCCTTCTCCCTTCCCACCTTCCCGGAGCCCTTCACTTGTGCCGGGCTGGGGAACCGTGACTACGCTGCTTTCACAGGAATAAATCCTGTGTGAGCTCTTTGCAGCCGCAGGGCTCAGCTCGGGCCAGCAGCTCGCTGGCTTATTTGAAGCAGGGACGAGGAGAAGCCACCCGTATTGTCACAGCAACCCCTCCCCAGCGGTTCTCCCCTCCCAGGTGGCACCGGAGTCGCCTCACCGGCTGACACATGCCATAGGAAACTGCTCATCAAACCAAAACCGGACCAAAAGCTTGAAAACTTTTATTCGGGTGATTTGCAGCTGTCGAACGAGCTCAGAGGTGATGATGCTACTGCTCTGCCGGGTGCTTTGGAGGGTGATTTACACCTTGTTATGCTCTCCACGGGGACTCGGGGTAGATTATTTGCTTCCCACACCCCGTCTTGGCTCCCTGAGACCCCGCATACCCCAGCCCCGACTCGTGAGTGGGACTGGCTGGCATCCTTGGGGTACTGCCCCCGCTTCAAGCTTCAGGAACGGACGGTAAAACAGCCCGGAGGCACACGTGTGATCTGCATTCTGCTAGTTGGATACACCTCCACGTCCGGAGACTAAGATTTTACCATCCCTGCTGTAGTAGCCCCAGGGAACATAAATGCTGGCTCTGGCACTCTTCTGGAGAGATCTCTGGGCTCCAGACCCTCCTTCCCCACTCTGTCACCGTCCCACTGGGTGTCTGTACGTGGCAGTGCCACAGGGACTGCGCTTGCCCTACGAGCCCCCACGATCCAGCTGCTGGCTCCTGAATGCTCCCATGGGCTTCACAAACCCCTTCCTGCCTCCCGCTGCATCCGAGGGCTGCTCTCACTCAGGGACCAGGCAAGGAATGGCATCCAAGCAGGATGCTCCAAGGAGGATGAACATTGACCCCTTCAGCAGCAGCAACTCTCTCATTGATTTAAATTCTGCTCAGCTGCGCAGACAAAAATATCTTGAAATCTCTTTTAACTTAAAAGATGAATGAGACTTGTTCTGATAAAAGAAATAACACATTATTAGTGGGGAGAGGCTATTTCAGATTACTTGATTGCGGGGAAAGCGCGCTTTTTGTTTAAAGCAGTGTCAGTATTTCTGTGGTGGAAAGGTTTGCCACAGGTACAACATTTGTAACACATAAATATCGTGGCAATCAAAACACGGGGCTGGAAGGCATCTCTAAAGAACTCGTGTTCAACTCTTGCTCCAGGTAGGATTATCTCTAAACCATTCTTGATTATCACCTAACATGCTTCCCAAAATCTCTGGTGATCTTCCAATGCAATTTACTCCACCCTACAGCACAGCAGTCAACGGTGCTTTTCTAAATGAAAGCCCAGATTTACTTTCTTTGTTCATGCTCATTAAGAACGTGTTAAGCAATCATTGCCAGGGATCATTTAGCAAAAAAATTCCTCCTGCTTGAGGGTAGGTTTGAAACTTGCTTTGCAACACGTCAGCAACTCAGGTACGGGGTGCCTTTTTTTTTTTTTTTTCCTAAATGTTTGGTTTTGGTCTTTTTAACTGAAATTCTCAGTTTCGCATCTTTAGTGACTCGCGTCCGCTTTGTAAAAGATCTCCCTTGGCGTCAACAGGTGTGCGAAACTTGGGCCCTCCCCTGCTCCTCCTGCTGTCCGTAGTTAGCGGCCCCTGAGGTCGGGATGGCTCTGGGCAGGGTGGGTCACCCCTGCCACGCATCGCCACTCGAGCGAGACCGCAGAGCTACAACTGCGTGGGACGGCTCGGGTTACCCGGCCGCGGGGCAGAGCACAAACTCCTGGAAGCGGGAAGGAGAGAGCGAGATGGGGGGGTAAAAACCCTCAGAGCAATTTTAAGTGGTACAGTGAGAATTAAAATCCCCAGAGCGCCCGGCCGAAAGCGGCAGTGCCGGGGGTGGGGCCGTTCTGCGGGGCGCCGCCGCCGCTCCGGGGCTCGGGGAAGGGACGGGTCCCTCCCGAGGGGTCGCCCCGACCCGACCCGACCTGAGGGGCGGCATCTCGGTCCCGTCCGGAGTGGGAGCGGCCGGGGCGGCGCTGGCGCCGGGGCTGCGGGACGGAGCCGCGCTCTCGGCCGAGGTGAGCCCGGGGCTGCGGGGGGATGCGGGGCTGGGCTGGGGCCAGGGTTGGGTGGCTCGGCCCCCGTGTCCCGCTCGGGGAAAGGGGTGTTTCCGTACGGGGGAGGTGCGGCTCGGGGCGGTAGCGGGACCCCGGCAGCGCCGGGCCGGCTCCGTGCGGCCGCCGGGGCTCTGTGGGCAGCTCTCAGCGCTCCCTCCCGGAGGGGCGGCGGCGTTTCGGCCGCGGGGTGCCGAGGGCAGCCTCTCTCGGGTCCCCCGCACCTCCGTGAGGTTCGTGCGGCGCGGGCAGCGCAGTCTGGGGCAGTGGCGAAGGGGCGAGGGAGGGCAGCAGCTCACACGCCGTGCCCGCCTGTGCCGCAGGCTGCAAGGGCTGCAACCTGCCCCAGGAGCTCTGGTGGGACGCTGGAAAGTCCAGGAGGATGGCTGAAGAGGAAGGGGTCAGCTGGGAAGGAGAAAAGCGGAATTCCGCTCTGCCAGTGGTGACTAAGAGGACTGGCTTGGCTGAGAGGGTGGAAAGACATCAGAACTGGTGAACGGGGAGGGTCAGTTGGCTGCCGTGTTCCCGGGCAGACGTGCTCTGAAAAACGTCGGAGTCTGGACAGGGATGAGGTCTGAGGAAGAAAGATAGAGATTCACAATAGGGCTGTAAGAGAGGGGGAAGAGGAATAAAAAAATTTACAGAACTCTTGTAACTGTAGTAACCTAAAACTATTAATGCTGCTGAAAGAAGGCGAGTTTAGAAGCTTTGGCTAAAAATGAGCTATCCTGGTTAAGTGAACATGTTGCTTTCTAATGCGTGAGAGGTTTCTCAGAATAGACTGGATGTTTCTTAACTCTGAAGAAATTGTCTCCAGCTTCTGTGAGCTTAGATGGTTTTGCATTATTATTCATGGGGTTTGTTGCAATGGAAGCCAGAGGAGCAAATCTCAAGAAACTCAGATACCTCTGGGTTTGGGTTTTGTAGCAATCCCAGAAGCATCTCGAGTCATTGGCTCTGTAGGAGGAAGCACTGACTGGTGAGACACATGTGAACGCCCTTCTCTTGTTCCGGTGCCCTGTTTGGCAACACACAAATGGCCATCGCCCTTGAGGGCAGGAATATACAAAGTTGAGTGAAACGCAGTCTGCCTGCCAGGTTTAGCTTTAGGTGTGCAGTTCAGGGAGCAGATGTCACTCTGCCTCAAGGTTTCCTTCTCACAGGATTTCTACTGACTCTCAAGGCATTTACTCTCACCATCCAGTGGTGGCTGCAGTGAAGTTTTTCCTGTTCAGGGGCATCACTGTGCCAAGTTACCATGCACTGAAGTTCAGTGGCACCAGAAGTATGCAGCCTCCTGGATGCCTGTTGTAGAATCTTTCTGTGCCAATATTTGTGTCTGTCTCACCGGCATCTTTGCCACAAGGAAGAACATCCAAACCTTGAGCAGAAGCGGCCTTTTGCTGCTTTTTCTTTAGCAAGGCTGGTCACAGCAGGTTCAGTGGAGCACCAAGGAAGAGCCTGAGGAGGGAGGGAGTGGAGCCACTTTCTTTAGCAGCCAGCAGCCATCGCCTTGGCTTTGTCATCAGCAGATACTTTGGCATGACGTGCTTATGAGTAATTCTTCTTCCATCTTACTTTTGCTTCATTTGTTTGGTCTCTAGTATAGAGAGAAGCCTCTGTGCCAGTCACAGTCACCGTCACCATGAAAAATCATGGTGAAATACAGAAGTGCCTGTTCCCGGTGTAGAGGTGAGACCAGAGGAGCAGGATATTTATGTGCTGGGTGTGCCTTGCTGCCAGTGCCCTGGTGGTTTGGATCAAGTTCCAGTATGTGGTGGCAGGAGAGACTGGGGGCACCCCTCCTGTCTTTACTGGCAGCCCCCCAGTAAATCAGCGTGGCTGTGCTGTTATTCAGCTCCCTAAGGGTTGTCCTTCCCAGGTTTGTCAAAAACTTGGACTGTGTCTTCTGACTTTGTGATTCCTTTCTCTGCTCTTATCAGGGGGGTGTGTTTTACTCCTGATCAAATTAACACTAAAACTCCTCAAGTTGCTGGGTTGTTCAGGTTCCAGAACAGATTCACAGATCTTATTTTGGGTGGTGCTTTCACTGGGAAACAGGTGATATGCTACCAACTCACTTCTTGTAACTCATTTCTTTGCTGTCTTTACTGACTTTTACAATTACCTTAAACTGGGGCTGGGAACTCTGCCCAACAGTTTAAATGAGGTCTGGTGGAACTTCAGATTATGGCATTGTGAACCAACCACTCCCCTGTCAGCGAAGGATTAAGTGCAATCCCATTTGTTAAGATTTTTCTGTTAGAAAGGAAAGTGTTCCCACTCTTTCTTGTACAATTGCATAAAACCTCCTGTCCGTGCAAAGTTAATGTCTCCCAACCTTTAATAAGTTCAGCCTTGCAGTTGTTCTGTCAGATAGGAAAGTACTTCCTCAATACTCATAGGAGGAAGGTTGTGAGACAGAAAAACAACCCCTTGAAGAAATTCTTGAAGAGATCCTTGAAGAAATTTAGACATTGGCTTCACTATCATTTCAAATCAGAGGTGACACTTCCTGCTTCGGTTCTAAGTGACCTGTTCCTTGGTCTGTAAGAAACCTGTTCCAGAGCAGCAAAATAAACAGAAGTCCCCTAAATCCATGTGTAGTCTGCTGCTAGACCATCTTTCCTTGTAGTTAGCAGTGATATTGCAAATTCACAGGATTTTCTCACTTCCTGATCAAATGGAGTTATGACTTCTGTATTTTCACGGTCTCCTCTGATGTGCCACCAAAGGGCAGCTCCTTTTCTAGTCATGTGCCAGTATTCTCTTGAGCTGTGAGGGTTAAAACAGTGTTTAGTCTTAAATTTTATACCCCAGCACACAAGGAGCCTGCATGGCTTCCTACAGAAACGCAGTAACAGGAAACTACTGTTTGGAAGCTGTTGGTGGCACGGAGCTGTATCAGTTTCCCAGCTCGCCCACTGCTAGCATCTGTCCCTTTTGTCTCTTTGCCCTTTCCAGCAGCTTTACACAGCCAAATTCTGCCATCCCATCCATTTTAAGTATTGATGAGGGGTTTATGTCGTTGCTTTCTGAAAACTAAAAGCTGTGAGGTACAAAGCTGCTCCTTTCAGTTACAGAAGACCCAAAAGATGCTCTACAAAAAAAAAAAGTGTTTGGAAACTTTTCTTGACAGGGTGCTGAGAATGAGTCTCCTGTGATATTTTGGGTGGAATGTGAGATACCAGAGCTTTCTCCTCTGTTGAGCAATTCCTTCTTCTGTCCTGCCTCCCAGCTCAGGGTTTGTGGGTTGGTGGTCACCTCTGATTCCTGAATCCATCCTACAGTAGCTGCTGCTCCCCAGTGTCTCCTGGGCTGGGCTCAAGGCCCGTGGCAGAGTGGGGAGGAAGGTGTCGGGGAATTATGCAACTACCATGAGGAAGTGAGGGAGCCACAGCCTGTTCTACAAGGTGGTGGATGAAGGTGGTGGATCAAAAAATACAAAAGGAGAGATGGGCTTCAGGTTACTGCAGGCCTTTTTGTTCTGGGAGGCAGTTTACAGCTCCCACCTCACTGGCATGCTGTATGCTGCAGCAGGGAGGGCTGGCCAGCTGTGCAGTACCTGCTGCTGGGCCTTTGCTGCTCTGCTGTTGTGACTGCCAGGTGCAAGTAAATCTTATCTCTCCTGTCACGAAATAGGCACAGAAATCTCAGGAAGACATCAAGCTGTAGTGTTTTGTTTGTGTTTATGGATCTTCACCTAAGAAACACTCAAGATCATACCAGATCCTTGCAAGGACATGCAGAACCTTGCATTTCAACAAGCAGTCTTAAGACTAGCCACAGCTTTTTGTAAAGTTAAGAAAATTAATCTTCCTGGGGCGTCTGGGTAATCCCAGGTATCCCTGAACAGTGAGGAGCAGATGTCACCAGAGAGTCCTCCTGCCCCACACCTTGGTGGCCTGGCCTCGGGAAGGGCAGCTCATACCTGCAGAGCTCCCTGGAGAGCTTTGGGAAAGCTGCAGGACAGAAATGACACTTCCCCACCAGCCCCTCTATTTGAGTAGAATCACAGAATACGCTGAGTTGGAAGGGACCCACAGGGATCATTGAGTCCAACCCCTGGCCCTGCACAGGACACCCCAACAATCCCACCATGGGTGGAGAGTGATGTCCAAATGCTCCTTGAACTCTCTCAGGCTTGTGCTGTGACCAAATCCCTGGGGAGCCTGTTCAGTGCCTCACCACCTTCTGGGTGAAGAACCACCAAAAAAACCCCAAATCCACCCTAATCCCCCAGCTGTTCCCTTGAGTAGTTCAGCCCTGTGCTCATTTGAGCAAGCAATCACGATTTTGGTATTAGAAACCCCTGCTCTTGATCAGGCAGGTGAATTCTCTGTGTGAGTGCCATGTGGAGCATGAACAGTATGGAATTTTAAGAGGAATGCATTCAGGGAGGTCACCAGAGATCCTGGTATGCCCTGTTTGAGCTAAGTGCAAATGGGGTATTCTCATGAAGTGTGCAGAAGTGAACAGAACCAATTGCATTAGCTCTTGGTGTTCCATATGTATTGGTATCAGGCTATTGGTATTCCATGTGTTCCATAGGTTGTGGCATTCCTCAGTGAACAGAAAACTACAGTTTAGATGCAGGCTGTGTAAAGAGTCAAGGCATTTGAAATGTGGTGAGGACAATACCTGGGGCAGCCTTGGGGAAGGCCCTGTGATTCCCCCTTGGGCTGGGATTGAGGGAATGGCTTCACACAGACTGACCTGAAGCCTGTGGCACTGGGACAGGAGCAAAAAAGCCCAGATACAAACACAAGTCCTGAGCCCATCTCTCTGCTGCAGACTGCCTCATTCCGAGAATTTCTAGACCGGTCTCGACCACAGCTCTCCACAGCACGTGGTAACAATTCAGAGTATCGGTTCCTATTTCTGCTCTCAGCAAACGTGCTGAGCTGGAAAGAGCAAAGGGGTGAAAGCAGAAGGGGCAGTGTAGGACAGTTTTGTCTAGTTTTGTCTGTGGTCTTTGGAAGGAAAGACCCTCACATGCTTTGCTTTGACAATTTGTGCAGTCCATAGTTCTGGGAGGGTTTTTTTCTAATTTGTTCTTGATGCAAGCTTTGCAATCTTGAATTTTCCTTTGTGCTCAAAAGGAAGAAAATGCCTGTCTGTAGTTGCTCTGAAACACAGTAACTGGGAACTGATTTATGTAAACTTTCAGCAGCTTTTTTTTTTTTTTTATTTCACTTAAGTGTGCCTTAACACCAAATGTATTTGCTGGGGATTACACCCACTGGTTATTTCTAAATTGCCTTAGCTCTAGATCCAAGATTAGTATGTTTAATTTTGGTGTACCAAATGTTATTTAAAAGTCTACTTTGACAATTGTGCTTTGATGCTAGTCTGAGATTTTAAGATTTCGTGTATTTTTTTGTGATTTAATGTTTCCATTGGCTTTTAAAGGAAAAGCTAAAAAACAAACAAAAAATCTTGGCCTTCTGGGAAAAACAAAACAAGGGTGAAACCTGTTGGCAGATAGGAACGGAATAATGGATTTGACCTTCTTCATGAAGCAGCAGCAAAAAGACTCTGGATCTTTTCTAACGTTAGTCCAGGAAAGTATCCTGGACTCAGCATCAGGGGCCATATTTAACAAAGCATTTAAACCCAGTATTTCACCTGACCTGTGTAGAAACACCCTAAACTTGTCTTATATCACGTGGAGTGGGTTGCAGCCCTGCCTGCCTCTGGAGACTCTGGGATGGATGTTCTGTGCCTTGCTGAGCCAACAGCACATTGCTGCAGCCATGGGTAACCAACCATCGGGGCTGGAACGGGACAAGGCTCTGGCAGCGTGTGAGAGCTGCTTTGTGCCTGTTGGGATTGATGCTGGCATGTGGCACACGGTCCTGCACAGCAAGTGCCACACGAAAAGGACTTTAAAAAAACAAACAAGTTTATTCCTTGCTCTGTGTGCCACAGGGAAAGCACTCAACAGGTCAGTCCCTGGCCCCGTGGGAAGCGCAGCCTGGCTTCGGTGAGGGAGGACCTGGCTCTTGTCTCTGGCTGCTGTGATACCTCTTTGCTCCCAAGTCATCTCTGTGTTGTCCCAGCAAAGTCCCAAAGCGCCTCTTTCTGACAAGACCAGGAAACTTATTAATGTTTGCTTTGCTTTTCAGGCAGGCACAAAGCACCACTGAGGTAAAAACAGGAGCGAATTTCAAGCAAACACAGCTGCGTGTTTGCATTGGTGTGGCAGTCGTTCCTGTGCCTCTGGTCGTTCCTCTTGCTTTGTTTCCTCCATTGCAATTGCTGGATGGGACCTCAGGGGTGCATCACCATTAGCTGTCATGTAGCTTCTGATGAGACTTCATCAGACATGATGGGAAGAAATGGAGCTTTTGCTCTGGCTTTAGAGGTGTTTGCAGTGCCCCAGAGGACCCTGCGGTTTCCCTGATGCTTTCACCGTTGTTCCTGAAACAGCTGTTGGAACTTGCTGCACCTGCTTACTGCCTGAGATACTTCTGTATTTCTCTCCTGTTAAGCTGTGGAGTGTCTTTAAAAGAAACCAAACCAGAACATAGCTATTTCCTTGCTGTTTGTGAGGGAGAAGTGCTGAGGGACCAGTAGTGCTCTTAACTACTCTCCCTCACAGTTGTGCTTCACTCAATCTGTTCTGTGGAAACCAAACCCTCAGGAAAGCTTCATATTTATTTTGTAGGCGAGGTTTTCTGCCTCGGATGCCTGAAGTAATCCCCCCTTTGTTGGTAACTTCTCCTTAGGCTGGTTTAATTGCAACACAAAGCCTTGCTTTCTGGGAAGTCTTCACAGGTGTGGGGCAGTGCTGGGATGTCCCTATCTTCCTGTTTAACTGGTAGAGAGCCCTTTGGTACATGCTAAGGAGCTGCTTGGGATAAGTTCTTGACAGGCTTAAGCAAATAATAAAATGTGGGATGGGAAGCCATCAATAAATTGTTGGCAAGTCCTTTGCATTCAAGTTGGTAAATGATGACATGGCTTCATCTTCCTTCTTTAAAGAATTGGACAGGTAACTTTTGGAAATTGATGTTACCACAAAGGGAAGAGAAATAAATACATGAGTCATTCAGGAAGTCAGTAACCCTCACCACCTAATTTTTTTTTATAACCAGTTTTGTTTGTACTAAGTAGTGAAGAACAGCTCACCAGTTGGTAATCCAACATTCAAATCCAGGTTTCACCCTTGTAGGAAGAAAAAAAAAACCCTAGGGACTTGTCTGTATTTAAACATTGCAAGGTACTCTGTATGAGGGAGAGCTGGCAGGGTCTGGGGAGCCAGGGGCTGCAGGGCTCACCTCTGTGTGGAAAGGGGCCGTGATTCCAGCTGGTTCCAACCAGCTCCAAACTAGACAAACCCAGCCCACGGCACACCAAAGCTGCAGCTGGTCAGAGTAGCATACTCTGCCTCTGCTTGAACGTGTCAGGTAGTGTAGAAACACTCCAAAGTGGCCAGTCTGAGGGGCTGAAGGTGTCTTAGAAAAGTCATAGAACAATAAGGCTTTTGTTCAATAGAGGGGGAAAGAAAATGAGAAAAAAAAAATCTCAGCAGGGAGTTTTCTTCTTGTTTTCAACTGAAGAGTGATTAATCTGAAATGGAAAATTCTGTTATCAAGCCGACCCATAGCTCTCTTTAGGAGGCATAATATAGTTCTCTGTTACATTATGCACATTTCTGGTTTGTCTGACAGAACTTCTGTTTTTACTTTTGGATTGTATCGATTTCATTTCTTTTAAATTATGCAAACTTCTACCAAAAGATAAACAGGGATTAAAGCAGAGGAGACATTAAAATGTTCTGCATCTTTCAGAAAACTTTTTATTTTTTTTCTTCAAATAGTATATTCCTTGTGAAATATTTCTGGGTTTTTAACTTTCTTAAGAGCCAGGCACTTCTGAGGAAGGTGTTGCCACATTGATGGCAGTGCCCTTCAATTAAACTGTGCATTTATACAGCTTATTTCATGCCATGTTTCCTCTGTCCTTGAGCTCAGGAAGCTTAGCTGGTACGTGGGTGCTGTACCTCAAGGGGGAAGCCAGGGGTGGGGCTGAAGGTGCAGAACTGGCCAGTGCAGCAGAAGAGGAGCATGGAAGGATCAGGAAGGTAATCCTGGGCCTGGTCTCCTGAGAAGTCACAGAAGGGATGATTATTTTCTCTGTGCTGCCTGAGAGCTTTCCTGTGCCAGGAGCTCTCGTGTTGGGGGCATCCAGGACACACAGTAAGGAGTAATGCTCTGCAGGGCTCTTTTTTCCCTTTTTTTTATCTCCCTCCTCCTAAAATGTGTAGTTTGGGAAGGCCATAGTGCAAGGTACATTCTTGTGGGAAAGTGCAGTTACCTATCTTAATCTGATATATGCTGGGGGCTGAGCTCTGCCTAGGGCTGGTGTGTCCTCAGCAGGAGAAAAGAGGGGAAGCAAAGCTCTCCCCATGCTCTGTTTGGATATGCCATTTATGAACATCAGCCCTTTAGTCTTTCATAAGTACTTCAGGTTCATCTCTCTCAAGTGATGGTGACCATTCCCTTGTTCACTTGGCTCGTGGTCTCTGGTTTTTTTTTTTTATAACCATTCCTGGAAATCAGGCAGAGTCCAGAATACACAACTGCAGGAAGAGGTCACTCAGCTGCACCCTGCCATTACAGCCCAAGCTGAGGTCTTGACATTTAAATTTGTGTATAATGATGAAGCCAAACAGCATCCTGTAATATGCTGGCAGAGGTATGAGAAGTATAAAGCACTCTTCAAAATGGCATCTGTATCCAGGGGGAAAATAAAGTAGGCACATGAGGTCTGGCAAGTTAAATATGGCAACACCGTAAGACAGTAGAAAACACTGTTTGAAAACAATTTCCAAAAGACAGTAAAGCTACCAATATTATTAAACCTTTTTTTTTTTTGCTGTTGCAGAAGGAACATGAAGCCTGCTAGAGAGACAGAAGATCAGTAGGGAATGAGACTGGAAGGGAGTTCAGAGATCACTTTGAAACAACCTAAAATTAATTTCTGCATCTGGCCACAGGTAAGAGGAACTTGGGAATGCTGGGCCCTGCTGTTGTGAACAGAGAAGGGCTGATGGGAGATGTGGTGGTTGGAGTCTGTCTTGGGCATAGTGGTCTTGAAACGAGACTTTTCAATTCTTAAAGAAGTATGGAATGGAGTCACAAAACTTCTACCTTGGACTTCCAGACTTTGGCCTGTTCAGGGCACTGGTTGAGACAGTCCCTTGGGAAGCAGTCCTGAGGGGCAAGGGGTGCAGGAAGGCTGGACATTCTTCAAGAAGAACATCTGAAAGGGACAGGAACAGGCCACCCCAATGTGCCATAAGACAAGCCAGCAGGGAAGGAGGGTGGCCTGGATGAACAGGGAGCTTTCGATTGAACTCAAGGGGGAAAAAAAAAAATTACCAGCCTTTGGAAGAAGGGGGAAGTGGCTCAGGAGGATTACAAGGGTTATGCAGGGAGAAAGTTAGAAAGGCCAAAGGCCCAGCTAGAATTTAATCTGGCAAGTGCCACAAGAGATAACAATTTTTTTTTTCCCGAATACATTTATAACAGAGAGCCAAGGAGAATCTCCATCCTTTACTGGATGAGAGGGGAAACATTGCCACCAAGGATGAGGAAAAGGCTGAGGTACTTGATGACTTGTTTGCTTCAGTCTTTAACTGAAAGACCAGTTATTATCAGGGTGTCAAGCCCCGTGAGCTGGAAGATAGGGATGGGATAACCCCCTGTAATCCAGGAGGAAACAGTGACCTGCTGCTCCACTTAAAAGTGCACAAGTCTGTGGGGCTGGGTGGGATCCATTCAAGGGGACTGATGGAGCAGGTGGACAAACTCACTGAGCTGTTCTCCATCATTTACTGGCAGCCCTTGTGAGCTGGGAAAGTCCCAGGGTACTGGGGGTTAGCCAGTGTGACACCCATCTACAAGAAGGCTGAAAGGAGGATCTGGAGAGCCACAGGCCCGTGAGGCTGACCTTGACACCAAGGAACAGATCATAGTGAGCGTGGCCAGCCAGGGGGCCAGGCCCAGCCAGCACACCTTCATGAGAGGCAGGTCCTGCTTGACAAACCTGATCCTACAAATTTCCTGTTAAGTGTAACAGCATTACTGACAATTTTCCATTCATCTTGGGCTACTGCTTATTGTATTTAGGGAGGCTGAATTGAAATGCGATGATGTTGCCATGTCTGGCTATCTGCTTTGCTGTTTGTGATCATTACTTAGGCACATCATTGGTAGTCTCTGTTTCAAATCAACAGAGTCTGTAGATGTTTTTTCTGGGTGAAAAATTCAGTGAGATGCCATCACATCTGTGGCTGCTTTGTGTACAGTGATCTGGGAATCAGTGGCTATCAAAACTGCCATATCATTTCTTCCCTCAATCTGTTTATTTTTTAATAGAAACTTGCTAGTCTCATTCTCTGGCTCTTTGCTGTGGCTTGCTTTTAATGCATCTTATCCCACGGAGTGTCTATCCAGCATTTCATTACAGCTATACAAGAGGGTGTTTATACTTCTTTTATTTCAGGAGAAAACTTAGTTCTAAACCCACTGTAAGTGAATTGGATATTGCAGGGTTCATTCTGGAAAGGTGACGTTGTGATTAATACAGAAGATGGAGTTAAGACAGGTGCCTTAAATGTCCTCTGCCTTCAGCTGCAGTATTTTATTGGTCTAATATACTACATTTACAATATTTGCTGTCATCTTACCTCAAACATTCACACGTGCTCCGTCTGCCATCCTCTCTGGGTTCAGGAGGAGGAGCTCTAAAGCTGTTGGTAAAATACTAAAAACTAATTCCCCTGAATACTATAGGGGAATTTGCTGGTGGATTCATCCCTGTTGGGCACTACTCTGTGTTTCTATGCCTAGCAGACTGATTAGTCACCTGCTGAATGCTGTTATCATCAAATCTCAACTTTTCTACTCTCATTAGTAATGTGAATCTGGAAAAAATTGAGATCTTCAGCTGTTTCCTGGTGGGTCCCCAAAATACTTCTCTCAGGCTGCTTGTGATGGGTGATATTTATTGTTCCAGACCCTTAGCAGCTACCTGGGTGTGCAGCAGTATTTTGCTGGACCTTTTCCCCTCCTCTCTGTTTTTTGTTACTGAATTTGTAGCAAATTTACAAACAACCCCTCAGGTGTTTTGCAGTTCCTATATCCACACAGTTGCTTGAAAGGACATCACTAAACTCAAGGGTATTTGGTTTGTTCCCCTGAACACAGCAGGGGGCTGGTGCAAACACTTTTTCCAAGGCTGACCAGAGCTGTGTTGCTGCGTTTGTGCTGGATGTACATTCAAACATAGCTTTTGAGTAGTTTAATGCTATAGAGGAGTTGAAGTCTTGATAAAAATACATGACAACAACAAGCAGTAATAAAACAAAGAAAGAAGTGCAGCTATACCACGGTGTACTTTCATTTAGCCTGTCAAAACTGGATGTTCATGACAGATTCTGGCTGATCTCAGGTGTACCAGATCCTCCAGCCAGCCCCAGGCTTGACTCCTCCAGTGCTGGGTCCCTTGCCACTCTCTGCTTTGCTACCCCAGCAGAGCTTTCCTTAAACCCAGAAGGATATTTTTAGTGCCCAGAACTGCAGGAATGATAGCTGACTTGGCCACGAGAGGGCACAGCTATTGCTTGAAAATGCTGGGATCAACCAAAGCGTCCTGCCCAGCTTAAGATGCAAACCCACCTCTAACTAGTTTCTCTGCATGTTCTGAGGGGCAACAAAGAATTCCATTGCAATTCCATTTCGGTTAGTAGTAGATTGTGTATCTATAGATTCACGTATATTTGCTAATAGCTAGATCATCCCTTTGTACCCTCTTTCCTATAGTTTTCTGCTAATTTGCAGGCCTATCCAGCTTCATATGCTGATTCTCCTAATTATCTAGGTGTAAGCTGTATCAATTAAATCCTAGAAGGGAAACAATAGTGAAGTCCTTACTCACATCCTCAGTTTATATTCTGGTTTTGAAACACTTCTGCAATATGGACAACCATAGTTTTCCTATAATCATCTGATCACCTCTGACTAAAACACTTGTTTTTACTTGGTATAGTAAGATTTAGGCCTGGAGGTTCTGAAACCTTCTACAGAACTCATACTCTGAGAATTACACAGTTCTAATGTAATTAATGTAAAAACAATCCTAATTGCTTTCAGTGCAAACTGAGAATGTAACATTTCATTCTCTGACATCACTAAATGCATGCCCCTAAAGAATTTTTACAGTTCATTTCTTGCCATTTGTTATCACTATTTGGACTGCCATGAAGATCATATGATGTTTTATAAGAATATCACTCAATAATGCACTTTTTTTCCTATTAGGAATTATTTGCCAGGTTTCAGGGACTTCTGAATATCTGCTGTTACAGTTTGGAAAGTAGAGGATTGCAGGAATGCAGGATGCTTTTTTGGCTTCGTGTAAGTTGGCTTCATGCACAATTCATGTTGTACCATCACTCAGTCATTCAATTATCATCTAGTTTGGGTTGTTTCCCTTTCTTCCTGTCTGTGGTTTTGCTACCAAGGAAATACCAGTGAAGCACAGTTATTCGTGTAGGGCAGGAAGTCACTTTGCTCAGGGCAGGGTGCACTAAAAGCAGGCGTGAGCATGTGCTGATCCAGCAGCAGCAGACTGGTGGCAGTCTTTGCATGGTGGAGTCACAAGATCATCTGCGGAGGCAGCCCCGTGTCTGTTTCCTTTGTTTTATCTCTTTTGTGCTTGGAACAAGGGATCCTTGATTATATTTCAGTTTCAGCCTTTACCTTGTGCAGTGTGGTGTCCCTGTGCATTTTGCAATTCTTGTTTGGACACATTTTTTGTTTGCTACTTTCAAGCCCTGTATTGGTTAACTTGGCTTTTAAATTTAGCAAGCAAGGCCATGAAAATGATAGACAGCATTTTGCTGGAAAACACCTGGGCAGAAAAGGGCCTGGTGGTCCCCTGGACCAGAAACCAGGAGCAGATGGCCTCACAGCCTGTAGAGCATGGCCTGCAAGGTCATGGGGAGTAATCCTTGCCCACCACTCGGCACTGTGAGACACACCTGGGGTGCTGCTTCTGGGATCCCAGGATGAGCGAGCCGTGTCCGTACTGGAGCAGATCCAGCAAAGGGCCGCTAAGGTGAGAAGGGGGCTGGAGCACACGGAGCATGAGGAGAGGCTGGGAGAGCTCTGGTGACTTTTCTTGGACTAGAGCAGGCTGGGGTGTCTGGTCAGGGTGTACAAACACCTGACTGAAGGCGGGTGGGTAAAGGACACAAGCAAGACTCTCCTCTGTTCAGTGCAGAGATGGGAGGAGACACAACGGGCACAGATTGAGCTGTGGGAAGCTAGAATGAAAGGAATGGAGGCGAAACACTGGATTGGGTAGCCCAGAGTGGTTCTGCAGTCCCTGTGCTGGGGCGAGGGTTGTCACGAGTCCACCCATGGTGCTGCTGTGCATGGAAGCACCTGGGGAGAGGAGAGGGGTCTGGGATGCTACAGAGCAATATTTCTTTCAGGCAGCCAAGGGGGAACTGCAGTAAACCCTACATTTAGTGGCTGTACTGATAAAGGTGGGATTTTATGAATGTGCCAGCGTGTCTCATGCAAGGGAAGGTCAGCCAGCCTTGATCGCAGGGGCAAGGGGGAACTGCCACAGAATGAGGGACACCTGAATGTGGCAAAGTCCTTCAGTGAGGTCCCTGGCTTCTTAGGGAGTATTCCCTAATGAATGAGTAAAGTATTTGGTCAAAAGAGGGTGCTTCTAAAGGAGCAGTCCGGACTTTGGCCTTGGGGTGGCGGGGGGGGCTCTATGGAAGGGTCAGCTCAGTTATTGTGGCAGCCCCAGAAGCAGTGCAAGCACTGGGAATTCTTAGCAAAGGAGGAGAAAACAAAACCAGAAGTTTTCCTGCCACAGTCTAAAGGTTGAAGTGTAGTGACAATGGGGTTTCAATTTCTTTTTTCTTTTTTTTTTTTTTTTATTACTTTATAACTAACAGGTTGTTCACAGTGAACCTGTGTGACCTTTGTATCGCCTACTCACTAGTAGATGAATGATGTCACATCCTCCCTTTCTTTTTTCGGCTTGTGCTCGGACTCCATCTTTCACCCTTCCTTTTCAGAAGAAGGAAGTGCCACGCCATGGACCTGTAGGCATCCTCACAGACTTTAATTTCTTAAATATCTTTTCCAGCTGAGCAGGGAATTCTGTGATGCCTTGAAAGCAGGGACAGGTGAGTTTCCTGCCTTCCCTACAGCACTTTCTCTGTCCCACCAAGTCTGTGCCTCTTTGTCTTCTACAGCTTAAAAAATGATTTACAGGGTTCAACCAGGTGGGGTGTGGAGAGTGGGGTGATAGGTCTGTAAAAGGTAGGGTGGGTTGGTTTTTGCTGCCTGTAGCACTGGCAGCACACGCTGGTATTTCTGTGCAGGAGGAGAAAACCTTCTGGGGATCCAGAGCTGATCATTTGTGTATTGGCTGCCTCTCATCTGTCACCCAAGTCCCAGTGCCTTGCATTTGGATGCATTTGCCTCCCAGTGCATCTGACAAACAATTTTCTGGGCACATGAGAAGTTCCATATGTGAACCCCGCACAGTGACCAAGGGGAAAATGAATTTTGTCATCAGGATTGTGCCAGCTGGGTTCTTTGTCCTGTTCCCTGCTTGTTTGGTTTCCCCCTCCCAGGGTTTCTTGCGCATGTGTTTCATGTTCAGAATGACTGGAAGTTCTAGAGGGCAACAGATGAGGTCTCTGAGGGTGTTCCCAGAGTTTGTTGTGTACTGCTGTGAGGGTGGGACATGCCTGTGAAGGAAGGCTCATACTCTGCTGCCTCTGTCAGGTTTTTTCTTTCCTTCCCTTCAGGCTGTCTCAGGAGAGCAGGCTCTGGCTGGAGAGACAATGCAAAGGA
>VZRS01010146.1:0-10927 GCA_013398055.1 Ifrita kowaldi | reverse complement strand
TGGGATGGGATGGGAAGGGAAGGAGCTGCCCTTGGCATCTCCCTCTGGAGCCTTTTCCTTGGGAAATGGGTGAGAAACCAGCAGGTTCTCCCCTCTTGGCCGTTCTGGGAAGGAGGCAGGGAGGGCTGTGCCTGCCCAGATCCTCTGCTGGACACTGATTTCGAGGCAGGGATGTCTGATCCAGCTGGAATTCAGTTCCTGTCCATCCAACCCAGTGGATAATCACCGGGAGTGCCCCTGAACACTGCTGGTTTCTAACAGCTCCCTGCCTTCTGGGACTCATTCCCAGCATTGCTCCTTTCCCAGAGGGTTTCCACTCCATGGGTTTTTTTAAATCCACCTCAGTGCTCACAGTTTAATCTCAGGCTCAGCCGGAGCTGAGCTTTGCTTGCAGAGCTTTGCTGAGGGCTTTGTCAGTCTTGTGAGGAGAGACTGCGATGAGCTGTGTGGTAGCAGCTCCTCTGGCTGGGATTTTCTCTCCCAAAAATAGGAATGGCTTCAAAGCAGCACGGGCTGGAGGGAAGGAATTCACAGAAGCCCCTTTTGAGGTGTTGAGGTACCTCAGAGTGGGCCTTGAGTGCAGTTTGTAACTGAGAATGGGAAATAATGAGCTTAAACTGGAGCAGGGGGATTGAAAGTAGGAGTTGGGAGAAGTGTCTGATGGAAGAGGGGGAAATGCTGGAGCTGCCTGGCTGGGAAGGGATTTCTCCCTCCCAGTGACCGGGGTTTGGCACTAGGATAATTGAAAACCTTTGGGGAGTGCTACAAGAAGCATTTGAGGGCTGAGTCTGAGCCCTTCCCATCATCACAGGGACAGTGTTCCAGGTCTCTGCCCTGGTTTTTCCGGTGCTTCAGTTTTTCTGGCCATTCATTATGACATCATTGCTGATTTTAATTATACAGAACTGACATCTCTGATTTTATTTTGCTTCCGCACTGAGCAACCTCGTGGGCCAAGCTGGTGATTCAGGGCAGAGCTGTGGAAGAGCTTTTTAGGTCTTGGTGGCTTCAAACTGCCAGAGGGCAGGGTCAGATGGGATATTGGGAAGGAATTCCTGGCTGGGAAGGTGGCAAGGTCTTGGAAAGGAATTCCCAGAGCAGCTGTGGCTGCCCCTGGATCCCTGGCCCAAGGCTGGGCTGGACACTGGGGCTTGGAGCAGCCTGGGACAGTGGGAGGTGTCCCTGCCGTGGCTGGGGTGGCACTGGATGGGGTTTTAGGTCCCTTCCCACCCAAACCACTCCAGATTCTCTGATCTCTGGGGGATCTCTGATGTCCCTCTGCAGCTGGAGGAGCTGTTAAGTACCAGTGTCACTTGTGGAGCTGGAGATGAATTAACCCTTGCTCTGGAGAGAACTGAGCAGTTTTAAGTCTTGGTTTATTTGCAGAAAGGACCTTTTCCCTCCTGCTCTCCTGACTCTGGAAACTTCAGCTTTGTGCCTCCTGCCAGCAGCACCTTCTCACCTGTTTGTCCACCCTGGATAGGCCACGTTTAACCCAGAGCTGAATGTGGTGAGAAAGCATCAGAATCAGTCACTGTGCAGGACCCAAACCTCAGCCTGTGCTTAGTTAACACGGCTGTAATTGGAAGGATGGTTTGAGTTTGCCTGCAGCAAAGCCCAGCCTGGCACAGCTCATCTTTACCCACCTGCTCTGCCAAACACGCCCTTCCCAAAATAAGGAGCTGCTGCCTTTGGGCTGGGTTTAACCAGAGCTTTGTAAAAAGGGTTTTGTTCTGTGCTGGGTGGGTTTTGCTGAGCCAGCAGTGTGGGAGCTGGCTCTGCAAACCTGTCCGTGCTCACTGGGGACAGAACTGGGCATTTCTGCCTTCAGCCCTTACTCACATTCACTTTTCCCAGATTCTTCCCAGGGAAGCAGGTCCCAAAGGCTCTGCTCTTCATCCCTGGCCTTGCTAATCCCTGTGAGCTCCAGGCTTTGATTCTGGATGGGATGGGAGCAGTAGGAAGGTGCTGTTTGCTCTTTGGAGGCTGAATAAAAGCCTGGTTGGGGTTTGTTGTTTTGAGGTCAGGTGGTTAAGGGTTGTATGCAAGGAAGAAGCTCAGCAGGTTTATTTGAGGCAAAGCCTGGGGCTAAAACAATCCTTTAAATGTTTCCAGGGTTTCCTCCAGTGTTATCAGAGCTCTGCAGCTCCTGCTTCCTGTGGAGAATCCTGATGATAAAATGGGGCTGCATCTTAGGCCTGGCAACAGGAGGAAAGGGAAATTGTGCTCTGTCCTGCAAAAACAGGGGCATCAGTTCCATTCTCAGGTTCAAGCCCCTTCCCAGAGTCCATAGCCTTGTGTTCAGCAATGAGGCCAAATATTGGCTCAGTTCCTCTCTGTTCCTCATGTGCTCCCAAAGAGTGCCTTTCCTGAATGCTGGGAATGGGAGGAAGGTTTGGAATGGCTGGAGCAGTCCTTGGCTGGGCTGGCAGCGGTGGGATGGAGCGTGGATGTTGTGGCAGCCCCTCCAAAGCCAGCAGGACTTCCAGAGCAGAGCCTGGGAAGCTGCAGGGTTTGAGGAAGAGGGAGATGAAGGCCCTGATGTGAAACCAGGGCATTGTGGATAACAGGGATGCTGTGGATGATTCCATGGGAGCCGTCAGGATCCCACCTCTGGCTCAGGGGTTGTACCCAGGAGAGCACAGCGCTGCCCACCTGCCTTGGAGCAGCCCCAGGCAGGGAGTGGGATCCGTGTGAGGAGCCTGCAGGGCTGGAAAACGGCTCCTTGAGCTGCTGAGCCTGCGTTTCCCAGGGAGGAACACGAGGCAGGATGAGGAGCTGGATCCAGAGCTGGCACCAGCTCAGCCCTGGTGAGGCCAATGTGCTTTGGCACTGCCCAGGTAAAGCCCAGCCCTGCTCCCGCTCCTAAAAGTGGGAATTGGGGGTTGAAGTTTGCATCTCCCTGGGTTCCTGCTGCCCAGATGTCTGCTATTTTTAAAATTCCTGTGGTTTTGAGGGCAAATGTCTGTAAAGGAGGATTTGTCCATTTTGGTCGGGATGATGGACAGGTGAGGCCCAAGGGAAGAGCAAAGTGGTTATTGCACAGATAATTATTACAGATCATTTACAGATTATTACAGGTGATTTATTATAGAGAAATCCAGTCCTTTCACCTCTGGAATTCCTATTTAAAACATTTTCCCTGACTCCTTCCCTCTGGTGTTCCCACCCTGTACAAAAATGTCCCAGGCTGCTGTTCCCATCTCTTCCCAACCCCTTCCTGCACAATTCCTGCTGTGCCAGCCCTGCTCATGCTGGCGGGAGGAAATTCCTGATCCCCGCTGCTGCAGGATGCTCCAGCACCTCGATGCTGCTGGTTCCCCACCCAGGTGAGCTCTGTCCGTGGGCAGATGGGGCCAGAAGCGGGTTGGGAGTGGCAGCGCACGGCACATCCCTGGATCCAGCCCTCCTGGGAGGCATTTTCCACTTGAGCTGAGCACAGATCTTCCCCTCAGCACATCAGGGCTGGGTTCATCCCTGCCCTTCCCAAATTCCTGCTTCCACAGCGCATGTGCCGTTTTCTCCTGGTGCAGCAGAGCCCCCCAGCCTCCCGCAGCCGGGCTGGGACTGCAGAGCTCTGCCCTCAGCCTGAAACCCAGGCTGGGATCCGTGGGGAGAAATCTCCCTGCACTGAACAAGCTGTTTCCAATAGACTTTTTCCACCAGGGGGTTGCTCAGCAATATTTTATTTCCTTTTTTATTATTTTTTTTTTTATTGCTGCGAGGCTCAAAGGCGTCTGTGAAGTGCNGTTCTGCCAAACAAATAAATGAGGGCAGGGAGGTACCCGCGATTTATTTTGGCTGGCGGAGCCGTGTGCTGGGAATGGGAGGGGAAGGAGGAGAGGGAGGAGGAGGAGGGTGAGTCAGCGTTCCAGTGCTGCAAAGAGCTGCTTCCATCAGGCTGCTGCAAGCGGAGGTTTCCCTCTAGAGGAATCTGCCGTGCTCCGCTCCTGCTTTCACCGAGCGCTTCCAGCATCCTCCATCGGGAAAAACTTCCTTCCTCAAGGAGAACAGAGTGGGAAATGGGGCTTCTTGGGGACACAGCAAGGCTCCTGCCAGCGCCAGGCTGGTGGCCAAAGCAGGGATGTTCATCCCAAGGAATGGGATTGAACAGTGACGCTGCAATTTGAAATCCCAGTGGAAAGTCACAGATTCTCAAACGGCCTCAGGCTGTGTCCTGGGGAGGCTCAGGGTGGATGTTGGGAAAATTTCTTCCTGGAAAAGTCTGTCCAGGCCTGGCACAGCTGCCCAGGGCAGGGGTGGAGTCACCATCCCTGGAGGGTTTTAAAAGCCCTGTGGATGGGGCACTTGGGGACATGGGGCAGTGCTGGCCCTGGCAGTGCTGGGGATGGTTGGACTTGGTGCTCTTGGAGGGCTTTTCCAACCTAAACGTTCCATGATTTTTCTGCCTGGAGTTTGCAGCCAAGAGGGGTTTGTGCAGGCCCTGAACAAACCCCAGTGGGGCTCAGCAGGAATGGGGTTGAGAAAGAGAAAGGAAATTTCCACAGTGGAGTTGAAGGAGGAAAAGCAGGATCTGACAAAACATGATGGATTCAAGTTCTGTCCTTGTATCTTTAGCCAACACCAGNAGCTGTTTCCAATAGACTTTTTCCACCAGGGGGTTGCTCAGCAATATTTTATTTCCTTTTTTATTATTTTTTTTTTATTGCTGCGAGGCTCAAAGGCGTCTGTGAAGTTCTGCCAAACAAATAAATGAGGGCAGGGAGGTACCCGCGATTTATTTTGGCTGGCGGAGCCGTGTGCTGGGAATGGGAGGGGAAGGAGGAGAGGGAGGAGGAGGAGGGTGAGTCAGCGTTCCAGTGCTGCAAAGAGCTGCTTCCATCAGGCTGCTGCAAGCGGAGGTTTCCCTCTAGAGGAATCTGCCGTGCTCCGCTCCTGCTTCCAGCATCCTCCCTCGGGAAAAACTTCCTTCCTCAGGGAGAACAGAGTGGGAAATGGGGCTTCTTGGGGGCACAGCAAGGCTCCTGCCAGCGCCAGGCTGGTGGCCGAAGCAGGGATGTTCATCCCAAGGAATGGGATTGAACAGTGACGCTGCAATTTGAAATCCCAGTGGAAAGTCACAGATTCTCAAACGGCCTCAGGCTGTGTCCTGGGGAGGCTCAGGGTGGATGTTGGGAAAATTTCTTCCTGGAAAAGTCTGTCCAGGCCTGGCACAGCTGCCCAGGGCAGGGGTGGAGTCCCCATCCCTGGAGGGCTTTAAAAGCCCTGTGGATGAGGCACTTGGGGACATGGGGCAGTGCTGGCTCTGGCAGTGCTGGGGATGGTTGGACTTGGTGCTCTTGGAGGGCTTTTCCAACCTAAACATTCCATGATTTTTCTGCCTGGAGTTTGCAGCCAAGAGGGGTTTGTGCAGGCCCTGAACAAACCCCAGTGGGGCCCAGCAGGAATGGGGTTGAGAAAGAGAAAGGAAATTTCCACAGGAGAGTTGAAGGAGGAAAAGCAGAATCTGACAAAACATGATGGATTCAAGTTCTGTCCTTGTATCTTTAGCCAACACCAGCAGGTCCAGCACCCCAGGAGCTCTGTTGGGACTTTACAAGGACTGGAGGGACAGGACACAGGGAATGGCTTCCCACTGCCAGAGGGCAGGGATGGATGGGACATTGGGAAGGAATTGTTCCCTGTGAGGGTGGGGAGGCCCTGGATCCCTGGCAGTGTCCAAGGCCAGGCTGGACAGGGCTTGGAGCCACCTGGGACAATGGGAGCTGTCCCTGCCCATGGCAGGGGTGGGATGGGATGGGCTTTAAGCTCCCTCCCAAACCCAAACCATCCCATGATGACTTGGGGAATGAAGACAGGATCATCGTGGGGGTCTGAGGAGGCCTTGAAGCTGTTCCTGCACCTGGGCAAGGGGCTGCCCTGGCATCAGCCACCCCTGAGGAGGGAACTTCACCCGCTCAGCTCCTGGCAGCTGGGGTGGTCGTTAGCAGCCAGGGCTCGTTAGGAGCCTGCAGCTGATTAATGCTCTGCAGCCATTCAGAGCTGGAGCCCAGCAGAGCTGGATCAGCCCTGGAGGCTCTTACTCAGCACTGAGGGATGTTCAGGCAGCGCACAAGGGATGGATCTCGGTCTGCACCAAAACGTGGAAGCAGTGCCAGCAAGGAGCAGGACAAGCAGAGGTGGGGCTGAGCGTGTGCCCCTTGCAGGCACCCCGAGATCGTGGTGGTTGCACCTTGCCACCTTCCTGTGCCGCCTTCCCTTTCCAGCTGGCAAGGAAAATTTGCCATGTTTTGCCCTGTTAAAATCTCTTGGTGGACGTTGTGAACTCACCCAGCTCAGTGGTCATGTACTGAGCAGCTGTTCTCTTCTGGGGAGCTTAAATTCGAGGGGGATTAGGGAAAAAGGTCCAACCCTGTGCTGATCTCCAGGCTGGGAATGCCGGGAGAGGTTTTCCTCCAAGTACAGAGTGGCTGCCAGGCTGGAGTAGTTTGTGCCTCAGGGTCCATCAGCTCCTCCCGTAACTTCTGGAGACTTTCTGTGCCCACCCAGAGCTCAAACCCCTGTGAGGAGCTGGGCTGCGTTCCTGGCTGTTCCTCCCTGGTCCGAGCAGGAGGGGACCCGGAGCAGGGCCGGGCTGTGCGGGGCCCAGGATGGGCACGGCCACCACTGCTGCTCCGTGACAGCAGGAGAGGGCACCCACGAGCTGTGCGTGCCCCAGAGGGAGCTGCAGGTCTGAGTGGGGATGCAGGGGCTGAGGCTTTGTTTTGTGCCTGAGTTGCCAGTTCCCTTCGGCGGTGTCTGGGTGCGGCCCGTGCGTGCTGCAGCGGAGCCGGTCGCGCTCGGCCGCTCGCCGGGAGTGTTCCCTGCCCCTAAATTGGGATGGGGGACTTTGGTGGCATTGATGGCTTCAGTGGGCACCTTTCCAAGGAGCTGCTCAGGGGAGGATGTGGGAAGGGGCTGTGGAGCTGCCAGGAGTGGGAGCAGGGGGTCCCCGTGGTGGGGCATCACTCCTAGGCCGAGGTGCTGCCAACCCAGCACCCTCCCTGCTTTGGGACCAACTGCACCATCACCAGCATCAGCTTTTGCCTGAAGATGGCATTTTGTGCTTTAAAATGTGCCTGAGACGTTTGGTGTATCCTCAATAACATGGAAACAGTTGTCCAAGCAACTTCGTGATCTTGCAGTGCTGCCCGCGATCCCTCCCGAGCCCTCCTGAAATCCCGGGGTGTAGCCTCAGGGCTGGACATGCCCTGGGCACGTTGGCAAAGCAATTTATGTATTCCTTCCTCTTAAACCTCGGAGTGCCCAGAGCTGGCTGATCCATGCCCATGTTTCTCCCCAGCCAAGAGGAGCTCGGCAGTCGTGGCTGGCGCAGGAGGCAGCAATCCCTTGGGATCTGTTATGGGGCAGGGCCAGGTGCCCCTGTCCTGGGGATGGGATTGCTCCTCCCAAGGGTGAGTCAAGGGGATGGGCTCAGGAGGAGGGAGCGTGGCAGTCGGAGCACCGGGTGGACATGGGGTGTCCACACCACACCCCCCCTTTGTGATGTGAGAACCTCTGAGCCTGGTGAGCCTCCTTGGGGGGTTGACCCCACACTGCTGGAGTTGTTCCCAAAGGAAGATGAAGGAAATCCCAAAGCAAGGTCCCTCAGTCCCGCTTGAACAGGCAGCAGGGACCTGCCAGCCTCACTTGGGGTGAGATTCTGAACTCCACATGTGCTGAATCCCTTCCACCTTGGGATCCCCCATGGGGTTTCAGGCATCTCGGGGTCTGAGGCCAGAGGTGACGTGACAAGGGGCATGTGGGAGGCGGGGTAGAGTCCAGAGTGGGGACAGGGCCCTGTCCTGGCCTCGTGCTCCTTCCTGCTCGGGCTCCCTCAGCCCTGCTCCCCTCCCTCCTGTGCAAGCGGGAGCTCCAGTGTGCTCCCATGGTGATGCTGGCAAACCAGTGAGGAGGCACTGGACTAAAGTGGGAGAGGCTCCTCTGTGCTTTGACTGGTTCAAGTAACCCTGATCCAAGAGCCTGGGCAGCTCCTCGTGCTCCACCTGCCCTGGGTGCCACCAGCACCAGGACAAACACCGAGCGAGTCCTTGGGCTGCAGGAGGGGGGAAACCTCTCTGGCTGCTGGGCTTGCTGAGGCACAGAGGGGAACGTGCAGGACTGTCCTGGGAGCAGGGCTGCCCCTTGCTGTGTGTCGTGCATGCCCTTTCCACGCCCTGACTCCATAATCATTGCTCTGCCTAACAAGCCAGGCATGGGTTTGGTCATTGCTGCTTGGAGCGAGCGTTTGCGGTGTGTGTGGTGTGTGCTGACAGCTCTGTCACAGCATTAACCAGGAGGACTGTTCTGTCTTCCCTCCACAGCCTGGAAGTGTCTCCTCAGGTAGAAACCAGCTCAGATGCTCCTTCTCATTGTGCTCCCTGCTCCCCTGCCCCGTGCCCTGCTGCCCTTCCCGCTGGCATGCCAAGCTCTAACCTCCCTCCTGCTCCCGGAGACAGCCAGGCCGGATGCTTGTCCCCCACCAACCCATTCCTCAACTCCCTGCAGAGCAATCCCTTCTTTGAGGAGCTCCTCGCTGACCAGGTACTAAATTCTCCTTCACCTACTCACTTTCTCTCTAGTTTCCCGCCTGGGCCGCATGCTGCAGCAGAGGTCGCTGGGAGCTTTTATTCCTCTGAGGATTGCAGTCCCTGTGCCTCCCCAAGGCAGACAGACCCCGAGAGGGAGTCTCCAGCCCAAAGCGTTGGTGTGCCCGTGCCAGAAACCACTCCCCCAGCACCGGGAGAGCTCCCTCCTGCCGACACCGACCCCGCCGTCCCCCCGCCGCCCTCGGAGTGGGACGATACCTTCGATGCCTTTGCCACCAGCAGGCTCAAACCAGAGCGGAAGAAGGAGAATTTCTTTGCCTCGGTGGCAGCAGAGGGCGTGGCTTTCATCGATGACCCCGACAGAGCCAGCCCCACAGAGAGATCGGCTGAGCCACCCTGCCAGAAGGGCTCCAAAGTGTTTGAAAAGGCCGAGTCACCCCTGGGCGCTGAAATCCCTGCAGCTCTCCGCTCATGGACAAATTTCTCCAGTTTAGACGTGGGGGCCAACCTGGTGAGCACCACCCAGGAGGCCACGGTGATAGAGGATGTGCTGAGCCCCGTGTCTGCGGGGTCCATGGCGAGGAGGAGGAAGAGCAGCACGCCCATGGTCTGGGCAGCCACGTTTGCCTCGGGCAACCCCGGGGACAAAGAGGCGTCAACAGCACTGACCACTGAAAATAGCACTAGGGAGGAAGGGGACAGCGCTGAGGAGGAGTCCTCCGGTGCAGGGACAAACGGCTGGATGACCATAGCCACAGAGACCGCTCCCGACCCCTCCGAGAGCACCCCGAGCGCGGCCGAGGAGCACGCGGCTCCCAAGGGCGCCTTCGGCCCGCGGCCGCCCTTCCTGGGCGAGGGCACCTTTGAAGCCCAGAGCTCGTCCCGTGCCGCCGCCTGTGTGTTGCCCAGGAGCTCCTTTTCCCCCGAGCTGGCCCCCGAGGCCCTGCCCGGCAGCACCGTGGCGGCCGTGCCCCCGCGGGTGCTCGGGGACGTGGCAGCGCGAAGGTTCCCCGAGCCGGGCGCGGAGCCCGGGGGCGGCCAGGAGGGCGCCTTCGACATCCGGAGCTCGGTGTTCCGGCTCCAGGCCAGCATGCGGCTCGAGGCCAGTGACGGCCTCCTGAAGCTCAGCTCCGACATCCGTGAGAGGCACGTGGTGCTGTCCCCGTGGGCAGGGTCCCAGGGCCGCCAGGAGCCGGTGCCTGGCCCCGCGGTGCCGCCCCCCAAACCCCCCAGGTGGTTCGCAGCCGCCGGCACTGGTGGGGACGGTGAGGAGGGGGAGTCTGGTGACCCCCAGCGAGGCAAACAGGAGCGATGGGAAGACTCAGAGGGCCCAAGAGCAGAGATGGAATTGCAGAGGAGCCGTGGGAGCAGCGAGCCCTCCATGCCAGTGCCTCCCAGCCTGCCCACACCGGGAGCGGCCGCCGCTGAAGCCGGGAACAAGTTCCCAGCATCCGAGGGTGCCGGAGCTGCCGGTGTGGACTCAGCAGCTGGTTTGGAGACAGGAGCCAGCGAGCTGGGGACAGGGGACACCTCTATGGGGGAACACCCGTCGGAGATGAACGAGACCGATGTGGCCAAGCAGTTCGAGACTGGCACATCCAAGTTCTCCCTGGAGGGACTGGAGCAGTTGGGTGCTGAGGAGAGCTGGAGCCAGCCCTGTGCATCCCCTCAGACACAGGGGGCCACAGACAGTGCCAAGTGGGAGACGGCCTCCAGACAGGAGCTGTTCCCTGAGGAGCTCGGTATTTCAGGACCAAACCCACCTTCCAAGCTAGACCTGGGCCAGCCGGAAATGTTCTGGACGGCTCTGGAAGAGCAGGAGGCAGCTGGGCATCCAAACCCGCAACCCCAAAGGTCAGAGCGTGGGGAGAGCCCATCCCGGCCGGAGCCGGCGTGGGAGGATGGTGAGGGGCGAGCAGGAGAGCAGCCCGAGGAGCCCTGTGCCCCTCCCGGGGAGGCAGAGCAGGGCAGGGCCCGCGCCAGCGAGGAGCCCGAGGGGCGCTCGGCAGAGAGCAGGATAGACTTCAAGAAAGCCGATTTCTGGAAGCCAGACAGGGCAGAGGAGAGGCACACGCAGGCAGCTTCAGCCCTGAGAAACCCCTTTACCCTGGCCCTGAGCCCCAACTCCCCGAGCAATCCCTTCGTGGAGCAGCCCCCAGCCCCGCTCCCCGTGCAGGCTGTGCTGCCCGAAAAGCTTGAGCAGGGCGACTTCAGCTTGTGCGGCCCGCAGGAGGAAGCCCCCGGGCACGGCTTGCAGCCCACTAACGCTCCCGGCCGGCCTCCCCTCCCGCATGCCAGCCAGCCCCTGGCCTTCTCCACCCCTTTCCTCGTGGCTGCCACTAACCCCGAGCCGTGTGGGCCCCCCCGGCCCGCGGGGG
>VZRS01010143.1:0-42638 GCA_013398055.1 Ifrita kowaldi | reverse complement strand
AAAAAAAAAAAAAAATTGTTGAAACAGGCAGTGTGTGAGCAGGCACCTCTGCAGGCTGCAGCTTGTGAGTGAGAGGCGGAAGGCGTCTCCAGGGAGCCTGGGAGACTTAGCTCTCACCTGGGACAGAGCCAAATCTCTCACTGGAGAATGTACATTCTGTTAACAAGGCAAAAAAACAGAGGGCACAGACCAAGATTGTTTTTGGAGACTTCCTTGGCCCATCACTGTGCTGGGTGATGTCTGCAAACACCCTTCTCAGCATCTTTGTTGAAGTGATGCCCAAGTAGGCAATGTCCATCAGCAGCCACAGGATTTGATCCTTGCCCAGCCACAGCAGTCAGAGGAGGATTAAATCCACCAGCTCAATCACCCGGCTTGTACATCCCTCTGAGGCAGATCGGTGTCCAAGGGACTCAAGAGGCTGCAAAACCTTTCTTAAAAACCACGTTATTTCTCTACTTACAGTGGCAGTGATAGCTCCCTCATGTGTGCCATGAGCTCCATGAGGTTTTCAATGGGGGGGAAAAGAAAGAAACAGCCTAAAAATAGAGCAGCTTCGAAGTAGTTCATAAATAATAAACCAGCTTCCTGAAAGGGAGATAGAAATCCAGAAATTCCCTGAAGCCGTGGGAGCTGCTGTCAATTTTAGATGGAGCCTCAGCAGCAGTATCAGATATTTCTTGGGCTTAAAACCCTAAATGAGAATTGGCAAAGAAAACACCATTTTGCCCTGTTTTTTGTAAAGAAAATGTGAAAACTTTTCCCAAATAATTTGCAAGTCCTGCTTGATGAAGGGTGCATTTTATTTTTTTCCCCCTTGACCTTTGCAGTCCCCAGATAAGGCACAAGTGAGACAGAGGCATGCCTCTGGAGTGACAGGTATTCGCACGTCCCTCTCTCCCTGGCATCCCAAAACCTCCCAATGTTGAGAGGGTGAGGGTTTGTTTGGGCTCAGCATACCTATCTGTGTTTCCAGAAGCATCCTGCCACTTGCGGCTTTGCTCAGCTGTGCTGGTTTTGGCCAAGGTCCTTCTGCAAACCTTCCTCCCTGGGATGGCCCTGTGCTGCTTCTGGTTCACCCTAAAGCGAAGGAAGAGTTGAGAGAGGGATGAAAGGTTTATCCCAAACACAGCCTCATCCCACCACCACCTCCTCCCTGTCTTTATTGCCCAATTTTGGCTTGCCTCAGCTGGCCTTGCGGCACAAGTGCTGGGTGGGTGAGAGCCCTGTTGCCCTCCTGGGGGGCAGGATCCGGCACTGGGTGACACAGCCGGAGTAGTTGGAGCTGTCCCCATCCCATGCCTGAGCTCCCCGCTGGCAAGTGAGGGCTCTGTGGGAGTTGGCCATGGGACAAGTTGTTTAACTAAACCTATCGCCTGTTCAGGCTAATCACTTCCTAATGCCTCTGTAATCCCATTTAAAGCAACTGGCTGTCTAGAAAGTTACTGACTCCCAGGGGAAGGTTAGAATGACCCACCTGGCTACACAAAAAGTTCCCCCAGCTGCAAGGTCTGGTCCAATACCTGCTTCAAGATGAATATAAACACAGAATGTTTTGTTGAGCCTGTGCACAGATGCTGCTGTGGGTTTACACATGGCCATCCCTACAGTGGAGCAACAAGGCTCAGGTGGTGTTCAGGAGCCCCTTCTGCTTTACTTTTGCTTTCTTGGATCTGTTTGATGCACAGAGAAATACGTGTTCTGGATTGCCACGTCTGTGGCAGGGAGAGGGTTCTGTAATTCGTGTTGGATCTTTTTCTTAAGAAAAAAACCAACCTCTTTAGAGGGAATCTCTGAAACTGGTTTTATTTGTGCCCAAAAAGAGGGTTTTTTCCCTCTGGTTTGCCCACAGCCAGCAGGTTTACAGCCCCAGAGCTTGGGACGGAGGCGGCTGTGTTTGCTGGCACCAGGCAGACATCAGGCAGCTGGTCTGCGGCTTTGCAGCTCCTCTCCCTCCCCTGTTCCTCCTGCAGCTGCGTTTGTTTCTCACTCTCCCATGTCCTTACTTTACTTTTCCCCCCTGGATCCCGGGCGTTATGCTTGGCGGAGCCCAGCCGGGCTGTGGCCAAGGAAAAGCCATTAGGCTCTTGGCACAGCCTGCTTCCCCGGGGCCACTCAGGGGGGAGTGGGCTGGAGCTGAAACACAGCCTGGAGCCTTGTTGGATGGAGGAAGGGCCCTTTGGAGGTCCTGCACTGCTCACTTCCTACAAGGTTAGCTTCTCTTCCAGAAAAGCTGGAAGTTCTTTTCCACCCAGAAATGCTGTAAAGGTCTGAGCACATAGCAGGAGCCAGCCATTCTGTGCCAATCACTGCACCCCCTACACGCCCCCCAAAACCAGACATGAGCCACTGGTACCCCAGCCCCATTTGGCTCACTATGAGCTGTGGAGAAGCAGGGGTTTACCCACATTCACTGCAAAGCATTACCCAGGTGGAGCAGCTGGAACATGCTTGGGACAAGAAGGGGATGTTGCTGCAGATGAATTAAATCTGCCAGGGAGGCAGTATGATTAAAATTAGGAGTGGCTGTGTGGAATTCATTACGTGGTGTCTTTTATAGCTCTTAGTTATCTCTGTCTCTTAAAGACACTGTCGGTGACCTGATCTGGCTCCTGTTCAGCCTCCTTCTGCTGCCACCCAGTCTCCATTCCTGCCTCACCTAAAGTCTCCCCAGAACAAAAAACCATCAATTGTGGCAATGATTTGGTCCTTGTTGCCCTGCGGTTGTTCCCTGTGTAGGTCTCAGACTGTTCTCTGCATGTGTTGTCTTGCCTGGAGTAATTGGAGATGGTGTCTGGGACTTGGAACACAGCACCTGGCATGTCACAGACAGGCAGAGGGGGCCGGGGGGAGCAAATGGGTGACACACTGTCCCTTGATGTGGAGGTTCTCTCAGACTATTTATATCCTCTCCTTTTTCAGAGACGGATGTTCTGGGATTTGTTGGAGGTGGGAGCTCTCCTAACAATCCATTGTCTTCTGCTGAGAACCCCAGGTGTGCTTCCTTCCCACTCCTCTGCAGAAAGCTCTAGAGAAAACACAGCACCATGTACACTTTCCTGCCCGAGAGCTTCACACCGGTGAAGCAGAAGCCCTCCAAGGAGCTGAGGCCCATGTTGGGCGCCATCTTGCTGGGCCTCATCCTGTTCATTGCCGCGGTGGTGGCCTGGTGCTACTACACGGTGTCCCTGCGGAAGGCAGAGCGGCTCAAGACGGAGCTGATGGACCTGCGGGCGGACGGCTTCGTCATCCGCAACCAGCACGGGGAGGTGGTGTTCCGGCTGGCCTTCCGCTCGGGCAGCCTGGACCTGGAGTCGTGCTCCAAGGAGGGCGAGATCCTGAGCTGCTCGCGCTCCAGCCGGGGGCCGCTCAACTTCTTCATCCAGACGGTGAAGCCCAAGGACACGGTGATGTGCTACCGCGTGCGCTGGGAGGAGCTGGCGGCCGGCCCGGCCGTGGAGCACACCATGTTCTGGGAGGACGCCCACTGGTACGGGGGCTCGGAGATGAGCACCCAGCACTGGCCCATCCGCCTGGCCGGCTACCAGGAGCCCGTGCCCTACGTGACCAGCGACGTCTACTCCTTCCGCGACAGCTTTGGCGGCATCCTGGAGCGCTACTGGCTCTCCTCCAAGGCGGCGGCCATCAAGATCAACGACTCCGTGCCCTTCCACTTGGGCTTCAACGCCACCGAGCGCGCTCTCTTCTTCCAGGCCCGCTACAAGGACTCGCCCTACAAGCCCCCACCGGGCCAGCAGCCCTTCCCCGAGCTCAGCTACCGCGTCTGCGTGGGCTCCGACGTCACCTCCATCCACAAGTACATGGTGCGCAGGTACTTCAACAAGCCCTCCAAGATCCCTGCTGAGAACGCCTTCCGATACCCCATATGGTCCACCTGGGCCCTCTACAAGAATGATATCGACCAGGATAAACTCCTGAGATTTGCTGAAAAGATCAAGAAGTACCATTTTAACTGCAGCCACATTGAGATTGACGACATGTACACCCAAGCCTATGGGGACTTTGACTTTGACCCTGTCAAGTTCCCCAATGTAACAGAGATGTTTGCAAAGCTGAGGGAAGATGGATTTAAGGTCACTCTGTGGACTCACCCTTTCATAAACTACAATTCCTCCAATTTTGGTGTGGGGATTGAGCGTCAGTTGTTCATCAAGGAGCCGTCAGGGCGGCTGCCGGCCATGGTGGAGTGGTGGAACGGCATTGGGGCCATCCTGGACTTCACCAACCCAGCAGCCCGGGACTGGTTCCAGAGCCACCTGCGCCAGCTCCGGCACAAGTACGGCATCTCCTCCTTCAAGTTTGACGCGGGTGAGACCAGCTACCTGCCCAAGCAGTTCAGCACCTTCCGCCCGCTGTCGGACCCCAGCATCTGGTCCCGGCGCTACACAGAGATGGCCATCCCCTTCTACGAGCTGGCTGAGGTGCGGGTGGGCTACCAATCACAGAACATCTCCTGCTTCTTCCGCATCATTGACCGCGACTCTGTCTGGGGCTACGAGTTGGGCCTCAAGTCCCTCATCCCCACTGTGCTCACCATCAGCATGCTGGGGTACCCCTTCATATCTGCTGACATGATAGGGGGCAATTTTTTCCCCAATAAGACCAATGGGGCAGTGGAGATCCCTGACCGGGAGCTGTACGTGCGCTGGCTGGAGCTGTCGGCCTTCATGCCCTCCATGCAGTTCTCCATCCCGCCCTGGCTCTACGACAAGGAGGTGGTGGAGATTGCGCAGAAGTTCACGGAGCTCCACGAGTCGCTGGTGGCCCCGCTGCTGCTGGAGCTGGCGGGGGAGGTCACCGACACGGGCGACCCCATCATCCGTCCCATCTGGTGGATCTCGCCCCGCGACGAGGCCACTCACCGGATTGACTCCCAGTTCCTCATCGGGGACACCCTCATGGTGGCCCCGGTGCTGGAGATGGGCAAGCAGGAGCGGGATGTCTACCTGCCAGCGGGCAAGTGGCGCAGCTACAAGGGGGAGCTGTTTGAGAAGACCCCGGTGCTACTCACTGACTATCCCGTTGACCTGGACGAAGTTGCCTATTTCCTCTGGGTTTCCTAACAGGCTCCTCATCAGCTTTGGAATAACCATGCCTTACCTAGGACTTTCTAACATAATAACTCTAATTGCACATTTCATTTGAGACTGGGGTGAAGGAAGGGAACTAAATAGACTTCACTGTTCTTGGGGATAAATTTTTTTTTATTTGGGGATTGGTGTTGATTTTTTTAATTTGGGTCTGGTGGTAGGCTCTGATTGGATTACAGTAGGCAACAATTTATCTGTTTAGGTCAGAAAGGAGTTGTTGGTCTGTCTGCAGGCATGTAGTAAACCCAATACGTTTTCAGTTCTCAAGGATTTCAAGAGTTGGAAGTTGGTTAGTGCCAGTGGGGAGTGTTCCTAGTCTTGTGGGAGCACCTGGCACTGCGTATGGAGGCATGTGCTGTGGGAGGGTTGCTACAGCACAGCCTGCCGTAAGTTTTGTAATATGGCAAATATATTCAAAAGGCTATTTTTAAGAGCATAAAGCAAAACAGAATGACATATATATATATACACAGTTATTTTTTCCCCCTTTTGCCTGGCACAGTGCTGGACTAGCAGTTGCCCCATGCTCCTGCTTTCCTGGGTACCAGGCAGGCCAGGTCACTCAAGTGATATCCACGTGGTTTAACTGAATGGGTTACTTATTTCCTGCTGGGACAGCTGCATCCCACCTGCTCACCCATTTGATTCCCTCTACAAGGCTCTTGCCTCTGTGTGTTTTGCCCAGGGCATCAACATTGCGTTTCCTAGAGCAGTGCTGCCTATGCCAGTACATCCCATTTTTTAAGCATTTATGACCCCACTTAATTGCATGATTATCCTGCTGATACCATCCTTTTTGGTTTTTAAGGACAGATGAAGTTTGTTTCTGGCAGAAGGGCTGCCTGGAGCAAAGCTGTCCTCAGACACTCCATGCGGCGCTTCCCTGGGAACAGCCGGTTCCCGCAAGCGGCACGTGTCTTGGATTGCCAGTGACGTTTGCCGATAGCTGGCTTGCCTGTGGGTGGAAAACACCGGCTCTATGAACTGATGGGTCTGTGCCAGCGGGTGTTCTCACTGCACCCACGGAAATGTTCTCATCTAACATGACGTTAAGCTAATACCCATCTCAGGTCACCATTAAGAGGTGATGATTTTGTTGAGGGTTTTCCTGAGTCAGCCCTCCTCTCTCCCTGGGAGAGTCCCAGGGACCTTCCTCAGGCAGTGTTGGTGTTGCTGGAGGTGCGATTGCTGTCAGAGGCTTCTAGAGGGCACATGGGGTGATGGGATCCTGCACCCCAAGTCCCCAGCAGCTGCCTCTTTGGCAGATTTCCCATTTGGTTTTGTACGGGAAAATGCATTTACAGAGACCCAAGGCAGGGCAAACAGGATTGAAGTCTGGCAGCCTTCTTCCCTAAGGCAAGAATTCCCGGCTGTGCTCCCGTTGGGAACATGTGTCAGCCCCTGAATTTTTAATGAGCTTCTGCAGAATTGAACTGCAATGGCTGGGAAGGGTTGGGGCACCCTGCCCAGGCTACAGCCAGCCAAGGACAGCTCAGCATCTATGGGGCTTCTCCTGGGATTGTGTCTGGGCTGGGCATGGGTCTGGCACAAGTTGGCTACCCAGGGCGATAGTGCATGTTTTGGGTAGGATCAGGTACCAGTGAGGATCTTTCTCAAAGCCCATCTCCTACCACAGGGCTTTTCAGGAGGCAGAAAAGGAGATGCACTAAGCTTGGGGGTTGTGATGGGGTGCAGGAGGAGAAATTCAGCTGTTAGGGATAAAATCTGAAGAGCTTTTATAGTTAGAAAGGAAGTAAGGAAGTCTGGTTTGAGTGATTCTTTGGAGCATCACTTAAGACCTGTATCTGCCCTGTATAATTTCATCTCAAAATGAGATGTAGGGGAGCCTTACAGGTCCCTGTCCAGCTGGAAGCCTGAAGCCTGTTTGTTTCTCAGGCTTTTAATTCTGAAGGACTCAAGTCTCTTCCCAGCCACCAGTGCAAATAACAGTTATGTTACAAGTTACAGACACCCTCTGGCAAGGAGTTAATCCTGGAACCTCAGTGTCACTCATCAGGGCACTGGCAGGACTTGGTCCTTGCTTGCAGGGTGGCAGTGAAGGTGAGAAGATGAAGCTGGCCAAAGCCTTCAAGAAGGGCCGGGTGTGGAGGGGGCTTCTGCAACCCCAGAAGTGCATAAAGACCATGTTTTGAGAGGCTCCAGCTCTTCCCTTTCAGCCTTTGCTCATGAAATACTTGTCATCCTTTGTCTTGGGAGCAATGGGTGGAGGAGATGTTGCTGCACAGCTCAGCTGCCAGTGCAGAATTGGGATCCTTGGCACAGGACTTCATGGGAAGGATCCCGGCATGACCGTGAGACACTGTCTTCTCTTTGCCTGGTTCTGTGCCATTCAGTGTATGCATCACTAATGAGGAATGAGGCTGCATGAAGAGAAACACAGCATCCCTGTTAGTATCCTTCTACTATTAAAATGATGGGAGCAGCCAGATGAGTGCCTTCAATCTCCTTGCAGTGGTTTCAGGCACTGTCAGGAAGGTCCTGGAGGAAATTCTCCATTAGACACACTGTCTTCTTTCCCCTCCCCTCAGAAGAAAGGATTTTATTAACAAAGTTATAATTTTCTTTTATTTAACTATATCAATGAATGGGTAAGATTATAGAGTACCCTTATTTTTCTAAATGCTGTAATTAGGGCATAAGTGTCCATGGCTGTTCAGTGGTCCAGCAAGGAGAAAGGTAAAGCTGCTGAGAGGACTAAGAGCTGATGTTGGGGATAGGCTCAGCAGTGCTGCCTTAAGCTGTCTCACAGGCTTCTAGGTGCCCTTTCCATCCAACTTTTTACCAAAACCACTATTTCTAACACTATGCTGTAGCACTGCAGGACTTTAGGATCTGTCAGACCTTGCAGACCAGAAGCTCTGCACAGATACCTTGGGAACTGCTGCTAGGGATATTTCTCTGATTTACACGGTAGGTCATTGGCCGAAGATGGGTTTAGCTTGTCTTAGCCAAGAAAAAGCCCAAAACCAGGTTTGGGATGTGGATTCAGCCTTTTCACACATGATGCTTATGTGATTGAATTTTGAAGCTTGCACTGTTGTGTATCAGGTTTTCTGGATACTTGTGTTTGTACATGCTGTCCTATGTCCAACTGTAATGCTGGTGGGTCTGTTTTTAACCACTTTTCTAATTCCTAATTGGTATGAACTGTAATATGAATCGCCTTGATTGAGATAAAATTTTGGAAAACAAAAAGAAGTTTAACTATGTCCATCTGTACCAAGTTGGTGGGGCTGGTGGTTCAGGGAGATTTGGGGCTTTTCTTACCCTAGTCTTCACTGAAATCAGGGTTGAGATTGTTGTTTTATTTAAAGCTTGCAGCCTGCATCTTTGATGTATGTTTTAAAAGGAGAAGCTGGCCGTAACCCCACTCTTGTGTTTGTGGTGGTGGCAGACAATCCCACTGGATTGAGGATTGTCCTCCCTTCGGTCCTGATGGCAAAGAGACTAGCTGTGCCTTAGGGCTGGCCTGGAAAAGGCCATGTCCAGGTGAGCCCCAATGTTTTGTCAGCCCCCGGGGGTGGGGACCATACACACCAGTATGACATCCACCCCAAAAAAGGCTCATCAACACTGACTCTGGGGGGGGTTTGCTAGTCCATGCTGCTCTCAGAGGACACACACTTTGAGACTGTTTGCAGGGGATGAGCAAGAGGAGCCTGTTCTCAACTTCCCTTGGGCACTCCAGAAGGTCCTTCTGACTGTCCCCATGGTCCTCCTTTTCAGATGGCACTAACAGCAAGGACACGGATGGAGTAGATGTTTGTAGCTATGGGAGTGCCAGGAATGAAGCATATGAGACTCATTTATGACTCTCCTTTGCCCCAAATCACCCCCTTTGCCCCAAGTAATGTTTTTCCTTCCCTTTCCATTGTTACCGCACAAACCATAGCTGCCTTGTGCCATTGGAATCAATAGCAGTGGCCAACACATACAGCGTGGCTTGAGGGTTGAGAGGGATTTCATTTCACTCCTTTTGCAATAAAAGACATTTTCCCAGTGCTTTTTCTTTGACTTCTTCCTTGGGTGCAAGTGGCATCCATACACTTGGCTGATGATCACATAGGTGATGAAGCTGGTACGGCTGAAGACCCGTGGGCAGGTTGGCAACTTAAGAGCACTCACAGCCTTGCAGGAGATCCTCAGTGATGCAGAGGTCCTCCTAAGAATCAGTGCTTTGGGTTTGAGTTTGGTTTACATCCTCCCAAAGCTTGTTGCAGTGTGTAGAGATGATGTCTGAGGCTCACCATGGACACGGGGACAGTGAGTGGGGTCAGGTCTGTGCTGGGACCCAGCTACATGGCAGTGCTTGAAAACACATCCACAGCTGTGCATTGCACAGGAAGGAGTGTTAGTGGGAAAACCCAAACCCCAGAGGGGCTGCAGCAGAAGCCCAATTCGTTGCAAACTGGATTTCAAGGAGGTGCCTATGGGTGACAGCAGAGCAATGGCTGCTGGCCCAGGAGACCTGAGCTGTGAGTGCATCCACGCCTGTCTGAAATCACAGCTTTGATTAAAAGTAAGAAAGAAGCCAACAGGTAGGCACAGCCCAAGGTTGGGGGGGACTCTGATGAAAGGACAAACTGACAGCAGCAGACTCCCTTTGGGCACATGGCTGGATGGCAGCCTCAGGAAAAAAACAACCTCCTCAGTCTGGGTGGGAGCTGCCAGCCTGCAGATCCCTTGTGCCGGGAGAGCCATAAAGATGGTTTGTGCTGACACAAAATCCCAGAGGCCAAGTAGAGAAAAACAGATTTTTATTTGTTTGGGTTTTTTTATTTTGCCTGTAGGGCTGGGTGTTTTCTAGCTCAGCAGTCATCAAAGATTAAGTGCAGTAAACTCCCTCTGCCAAAAAACAGGGAGCCTGTGGGGAGCCAAATTCTGGGGGAGGGTCCCATGTCACCAGCTCCTCCAGCAAACAGCTCGTGCGCAGCACTGGGAGTGCAAAAAATCAACCAGGACTGAAGCTTAGCAAGGCGAACAAGATGTCCCTCCAGCAGCACACAGCCCCTGTGTGGCAGGAGGGTGTAGAGAGGTGGCTGTGTTGCCACCTGCTCACAGGATGGCTCTGGTACCTGTGCCCTGTGGCTTCCTATGACTCAGCTGGGCAGCAGGAAAAGGCACTGAGGGACAGATTGGAAAGGAATGGGAGAGACATTTTTGCAGCCATGGGACCAGGCACCCCATGTCATCCCCAGAGTCTGCAGGAAGTGTCAGTGTTGCCTGTTTCTTTCCCCATCAGCCTGTGGTGCAGGTGGGTGGCAGAGCTCTGTGAGCATGCCGAGCACACTGATCACAGGGGCAGAGGTACTGTGTGCGGGTGGTGGAGTCTGGCTCTCCCACCTCTCCTCAGCACTGTGGGCATGAGCTTTGCAGAAAACTTTTTTTTTTAGTGCAGCAACAACAGCCAGAGCAATTTTGCTGGGCTGCCCTGGGACCCTGTGGTTCCCCCAAGACCAGATATCGGGGACTGCTTGGGGCTTTGAAGCAGCAACTGAGAAAGCATTCAGAAACACCTTCTCAGCCTTGAGGGAGATGCATCATTGGAAACTACTATCCTGGCATGGGAGAAAGCCCATGGTGAGGATTCAGTGGTGCCCTGTTAACCCTGAGCACAACTGCGAGACTGAACATTGCTTTCCCTTTCACATCCCCGGATTAAGGCAGGTTTTCCCTCTGCACTGTCACAGCAGCAATTACTGCAACGCCAGCTGCTTTCAGGGGCATCTAAAAGATGTTCTGCCTCATCCCACTTGGCGCTGCTGTTGTGTCCGTGCAGGGTCCTTGTGGCACAAAGGACTCGCTGATGGATAATGGGTTTGAGCCAGTTTTGGGTCTGCTTCCCCTGGGCACCAAACAAGCTCTCAACTGAGTGCAATGTTCCCCAGACCCATTTTATTTACTTTTTGTATGGAGCAGCTCTAGGGTAAACCTCTAAACAAAGGAGCTTTCTCTTGCCCTGGGGCCACACACAGCTTTACCTCTCAGGTGCCTACTGGGGCCAGCAAAGTGATCTGTCTCTCACTTTGGGAAGGCACATTGCAGTTTAAGGGACCCCTGAATTCCCTTAAACTTCTCAGTCATATCAACTTTAAATTTATTCTTTGCTTAAAACCAGCAGGGAATGTTGGACCAAGAGTGGAGAGCATTTCACAGCCAGCCTGGTTACCCCAAGCCTTCAGGAGCTGCTGAGACACCTTCATTCTGCAGAGGTCATCTCTATGGGTAGAAGGATACAAAAGGATCCACTTGTCATGGACAGGGATCTCCATTAACACAAGACGGGAAAACATTCTCACTGGGGAAATTGAGGCAGTTTGTTAATTATCTGAACTCTCTGAGAAGCCCAAGTTCTCTCCTGGCTCCTGATGGATTGCACCCTTTGGTCTAAACATGGTCCCAAAACACACATCGGTCCTACTAAGTATGAACCCCTGCATGACTTGGTACTAGGATTTAACCTTGACTGCCATGAGATTTCACCACGTTTTACAGGCTTACCTGAATGCACACCATGGACATGGTTCTCATTAATTTATGAAAGGAGGAAACAGTTGCCACAACACCAGCAAGTGCTGTAGCTTTCTTCCTGCTCAGATAACTCAGGCCATGGGAAATGCAAACTCCTAACTCCTGCTTCAACTCCCATCTGATGTTCAGGCTGCAAATTAGGTGCCTTTCTCTTCAGGATAACCACAGGCTGCTTTGTATTAAAAAAAAAAAAATAGTACTTTGCTGCAGCTGCCTCCTTCATTAAGCACATGAAATTTTCAATGTCCCAGGGGATCATCTGTGAAACTGGGTAACAAAGAAGTCCATGTAATTGCCTTTAGACACAAGAAGCGTGCATGGCATTTCCTGGTGGAAAAAGATTATGAGCAGAGGCTGTGTTTCTATACATTATACTTGTCACAATGCAGTAACAAATACACCCATCCAATACCATTTAATAAGTTATTGTACAACACTTGCCACACAGAACAGAGGTCCCAGTGTCTCCCTCAAATTTCTTTCTGAAGTATTGCTATTTTAAAAATTATTACAATTCCCAGGTCATTAAAGCCATTAGTAAACTAATCACTGAGTCCATTGCACAGCTGATGAGGAGCCTGTTAGGAAACCCAGAGGAAATAGGCAACTTCGTCCAGGTCAACGGGATAGTCAGTGAGTAGCACCGGGGTCTTCTCAAACAGCTCCCCCTTGTAGCTGCGCCACTTGCCCGCTGGCAGGTAGACATCCCGCTCCTGCTTGCCCATCTCCAGCACCGGGGCCACCATGAGGGTGTCCCCGATGAGGAACTGGGAGTCAATCCGGTGAGTGGCCTCGTCGCGGGGCGAGATCCACCAGATGGGACGGATGATGGGGTCGCCCGTGTCGGTGACCTCCCCCGCCAGCTCCAGCAGCAGCGGGGCCACCAGCGACTCGTGGAGCTCCGTGAACTTCTGCGCAATCTCCACCACCTCCTTGTCGTAGAGCCAGGGCGGGATGGAGAACTGCATGGAGGGCATGAAGGCCGACAGCTCCAGCCAGCGCACGTACAGCTCCCGGTCNCAGCAGGGATCTTGGAGGGCTTGTTGAAGTACCTGCGCACCATGTACTTGTGGATGGAGGTGACGTCGGAGCCCACGCAGACGCGGTAGCTGAGCTCGGGGAAGGGCTGCTGGCCCGGTGGGGGCTTGTAGGGCGAGTCCTTGTAGCGGGCCTGGAAGAAGAGAGCGCGCTCGGTGGCGTTGAAGCCCAAGTGGAAGGGCACGGAGTCGTTGATCTTGATGGCCGCCGCCTTGGAGGAGAGCCAGTAGCGCTCCAGGATGCCGCCAAAGCTGTCGCGGAAGGAGTAGACGTCGCTGGTCACGTAGGGCACGGGCTCCTGGTAGCCGGCCAGGCGGATGGGCCAGTGCTGGGTGCTCATCTCCGAGCCCCCGTACCAGTGGGCGTCCTCCCAGAACATGGTGTGCTCCACGGCCGGGCCGGCCGCCAGCTCCTCCCAGCGCACGCGGTAGCACATCACCGTGTCCTTGGGCTTCACCGTCTGGATGAAGAAGTTGAGCGGCCCCCGGCTGGAGCGCGAGCAGCTCAGGATCTCGCCCTCCTTGGAGCACGACTCCAGGTCCAGGCTGCCCGAGCGGAAGGCCAGCCGGAACACCACCTCCCCGTGCTGGTTGCGGATGACGAAGCCGTCTGCCCGCAGGTCCATCAGCTCCGTCTTGAGCCGCTCTGCCTTCCGCAGGGACACCGTGTAGTAGCACCAGGCCACCACCGCGGCAATGAACAGGATGAGGCCCAGCAAGATGGCGCCCAACATGGGCCTCAGCTCCTTGGAGGGCTTCTGCTTCACCGGTATGACATTTTCAGGCAAGTGCCTTTCTTTGGCATCCCCCTTTGGAACATTTCCATGTTTTCCCGAGCGGTGGGTAATCTGACTGTCCATTATTCCTTTGCAGCCTCAACACCTGCTTAGAAATTTTGCTGCTGAATTCTTTTACTCCAGCTGAAGTAGGTGAAGAGAAAATCCAAGATGCTGTATGAAGCTGTTTCTTTCACAAGTCCTTTCCGAAGTCTGGCTGCTCACACCTGCAATATTATTTCATAAAACAGAAAGTTATAAACACCAAGAAAACGCAATTAAATCTTGCTGAGGTCCGCAGTTCCTCTGCTCCGTCTGCAGCCCAGCCTCCCTGCCCTGTGGCTCTGGCTCACTTCGCTCTGCAGTGGCAGCTGGGTTGAGCTTTTTTTGGAGCATGTCTGTGCCAAGATTCCTATGACCCTGTCTTGGCTGCAGCCTCGCTCTATCCCACAGAGCAAGGATGAAGGGATGAAAGCCAGACCAGAGCCTGGAGGAGAATGGGGCCAGGGGAGGGAGCTGGTACCTGAGCACGCAAGCTGGACATTGCAGGCTGATCTGTGTTTACATTAATTATGAGCCCTGCTGGATTTCCTCTCCTGCCCACAACCTCTCTGCATTAAATACAGGCAGAGAAATTATGCGCTGGAGTCTCCAGCCTCCACCTGCTGCTCTCCACCACCCCTCCAGGGACGCAGGTGGCGAGAGATGTTCTATCTCCCTGCACTCTGCTCCTTCCCTGAGAAGGTTGTTCTATCTCCCTGCACTCTGCACCCTCCCCTGCATGGGGATGTGGGGGTGTGGGGATGTGTTTCTCTTTCCCTTCAACTGCCTGCCCTGCTACCTATTCCAAAGCCATCACCCCAGGAAAGCCCCTCTGGCCCTGGCAGAGGAAAAAGGGAATCTTCCACTACATCTCTGTCTCTGTTTTCTTATTATCATTCGATTCTCCTAATTCATTACAACTCTGTAGCTCCTGGGCTCAGGCCAGGCAAGATGCTACACTGCAGTGGGGGTGGAAGATGTTTTCACTCAGAGTATGAGGATAGGTGTATTAAATTGAAGTTGTTGCAAGACCAGGACTACATCAAAACCTTATTTTGCTGAGAAATGCACAGGAGGTGACGTGTTCCAGCTGCATCAAGCATCACCAAGCCAGCTAATGCAGCACAGCTGAGCATCTGCTGCCAACAAAAACACAGGCAGCAGTAACTGAGGCTGGTGGCTCAAGGCAATGCATTCTATGCAACCAAGCTCGTGGCTCCCCTGGCCCCTTCTGGGGTCTGTGGGCTCTGACAGGAAAATTTGCAGGAGCAGCCTATATGGAGAGGGGGAAAAGGAGCCAGTTTGCTGATCTGAGCTGTGCCCTGCAATACATGGCAGAGTGTATTTACCCGTGTCACCATGACATCAGTATCTAAATATACAGAGATGATTAGCCACCCAGGGAGCCATTAAAAATGCCAGAGGTCACCATGTTTTGGATCGATCACAGCAGATCCCAAACCACCCAAATTAACTGCCTGGTTAGTTTTTGAAGTGCTCATTCTTGGGATGAGTGAGACCTAGCTGAGAAAAACAGCTAGAGTGGATAAAAGTGTTCCCAGGCAAGACCTGGCCAGGGCAGTGGGTAAGAAAAGGAAGGTTATTGCTGCCCCAAAGAGATGGTGATCCAGGACAGGGGTGGTTTTGGGGAGCAGGTTGGATTACATGTGCTTGGGGCACTCTGCCAGCCCCAAAGTGCTCAGACCTGGCAGCCTCCCAGTGCTGGCCTGGCTCCTGGCACAGCTTTGCAGCTCCAGCCCGGGTTGTTTCCAGTGAAACCCTTGTGTTTTTGCAAAACAACGTTTTCACTTTGAAGGTGTTATTATGTGCTGGGTAAGTCCTCAGTTGCTGGCTTCAGAGCTTTCCTCCTCTTCTTCCTTCCTCCTTTCACCCTCCCAGCCAGCTTGGAGACAGGACTCTCCTTTAAGACAAGTTGCACCATTTTCCAGGGTGAAAAAATAAGGAAAGGAAAGAGAGGGTTTTCTTCTTTCTTTTTTCTTCTTAGTTTTTTTTTTCTTCTATTTTTTCTTTTCTTTTTTTTTTTCTTTTTTTTTTTTTTTTTTTTTTTTTTTTTTTTTTTTTTTTTTTTTTTTTTTTTTTTTTTTTTTTTTTTTTTTTTTTTTTTTTTTTTTTTTTTTTTTTTGCAATATTAAGCAACATATTAAAAACCTTAAAACACATGGACATAATGACTCCAAAGTCTGTACAAGAATAAAGGATGTGAGGGAAGTTTCCAAGCTTTCTATGCAATGATTTCACTCCCAGAGAGTTGCTTTAAATCCTTTGATTTCCCAAGGAGCAGAAGATCAGGGGCAGAAAAATCATATACAAGTGAGCCAGGACTCCTAAGGCAAGCCGTCCTGTCTCCAGGGTTTTTGAGTTTTCCTCACTTCTTCTATGTTGTGGGATGCCACATGGATATCCCAGCCCCGCCCCTCACAGAGAAGAGGTGAGACGTGAGTGGTCAGTGGGGAGAGCAGGCACTGGCACTTCTGGAGGCAGCACAGGATGAAACTGGGATTTCTAGGATAGATTCCACCAGAGTAAAAGACTTTCTGAAGCTGCACTCCCATCCTTTAAGACTTTGTCTCCTGAAAGCATTAAACATCTGCTGGCCTATCTGGCAGCCTGAGTGATGCCCAGGGGAGATGAGAAGGACAGAGGTGACCCAGAGCCCAGATCCAGCCCTATCCTTGCTCCATCCATGGGGTTATGGCATCACAGAATCCCATACCTGTGAATATTTAACTGATCCTTGCAAAGCCTTTCTGCTATGGCGAGTGCTTTATTAACCCACCCAGAGTGGAAGTGCTCCCAAGCCGGGGGGGATGAATTCTCCCATAGTGCCCTGGACATCCCAAGGATACAGGCACTGTCATGTTATATTTGGGCTGCTTTATCAGGTGCTAATCAGGTATGGATCTGGGCCTGTCCGTCCCCCAGGCTGGAAGAAGCCAGTATTCCTCACCCCAAGGATCTTAGCAGGACTTAGCACGCACAGATTAAACATTGACATAACCAGCACTGTGATAAGCAGAAATGAGCCAGGACTTTAGACCCTCTTACAGCTAAACAGGAGCTTCAAGGGTTTCAAGTGATGAAACACATACCAGCCAGCTCGAATGGCAGCTACACACCTAAACACCTTGGTGCATCTACCCTCAGAGTGTCCTTCCCCCAGATCAAATTTATCCCCAGAACCTCCCCATGTCTCTTGGCACCTGTCTCACAAGTTTGTCAGGCCTCCATTCAGGTTCCAGCTATGTGATTCCTGAATCCTCAGATTTTCACCATTCTAAGACCCTGAGGCTGGCTCAGTTGGTGCTAATAGCACCAAGATCATGGGTTTGATCCCTCTATGGGCCATTCACTTAAGAGTTGGACTTAAGGATGATCCTTGTGGGTCCCCTCCAACTCAGAATATTTTGTGATTCTGCATATGCTCACCTTCCTGCTGGTTCAGGGAGAGCATCACTCTTTAAAAAATCCATCAAGAAATAATTCTTCCTTTAAATAGAGGGATAGTTTTCTATATTTAAGTTCCTTTTATTACAGGTTATCAAATACTTAGTCACTATCAGGTGCTTGTAGGGAGAGTATACAACATGTCCTAGCAGAAAGAGCCATAGGTAGCTAAACACAACAAGCCATAAAACACTACTGCCCTGTCAAATGCTGCAAGAACTGATTAATCATTTACCAAGCCCTTTTAGACTGTTTAAAATGGACCTTTTTAGCAGAAAAGTCATGCAAAGTAGAAAGCAGTTCCCATTAGCTCTCATTTCCTGCAGCAGCTTGGCAAATATGGATGGTGTACAGGGTATTTATTGCTACAAGGGACCCGGGGGAGGTTTGCTCACCATTTTTTCTGTGCATATAGATGATGTGAGAAAAGAGGTATCTGCTGTCTCTGCAGCTGAGGAGGGAGAACCAAGGTTATCCCGTGAGCTGCCACAGATTAGCTACAAACCCAACAAGGCTTAACACAAGGTGGAAGTGGCTCGGGGATGGATGCAGAGGGTGAAATGACATTGCCAAAGGTGTTCTGCAGTCCATGTGGTGCAGGTAGGGGCACCAACGTCTCTGCCAGCACCACACAGCACTTTACAGAACACCTGGAGCAGCACGAGGAGGTGGAGAGCAAGGACACAGTCAGAGTCCGTCCCTCAGAGTGGTGCAGGATCCCACTCCACCTGGAAATACACTCATTTGTGTCCTTAAGCAGGGACAACACCAGTGCTAGTGCTGAGTGCACTCCTCACCCCAGGTGTGGGCTTTTAGAAATTCGTGATAGCTCTAGTGAGGGCAACAGCCTCAGTGATGACTGGCCTCACTGCTTCAACCCTCGGCCCCTGGGGATCTCACATGGATCACTGGGTCGAAGCATCGGTTTGGTTCATGTAAACTCCATATCAGCTGCACAGTGGGACTTGCTGGGAGGCCTGTGTCTGTATCCTGCAGGGATGCACCAGGGACATGGAGAGACCTTCACCAGCTCACACCACCAGACAGCTCTGAACAGGCTTATTTCTGGAAACCATCCTGATCTGGGGGGCTCTGCCCTGCTCCCCACAGCTCCTGATGCCTGGAGGGTTTTTAGCTCACCTCAGCTGTGAAGGTGGCTGCACAGACACTGCTGGTTTCTGCCTGTACAGAGTGCTGCTGCAAAGGTGATTGCCCTCTGCAAGCCTGACAGTGTCATAAGCCCCCTGGAGCCTTGCAAATCCAGCTCAGGTCTAGAGCAGGAATATTACCTGAGGTTTTTCCTAATACAGAGGATTCCAGTCCCTGGGGAAAAAAGGTAGTGTTTACTGCATAGGTCTTTCATTCCTAATTGCTACAGAAGCAGGCACTGGAAGATCCACTCCTGTCCTCTTGTTCGAACAAACTCCTCCTCCAAAGCCAGCCGAAAAAAGCCTTGCAAAATCAACTTTTTCCCTTTCTCAGAGCTCTCCCAGACTACTTGAGATGCACACAGTGTCCATGTGCTGCTCCAAGCTGCAAGTAGTGGCCGCAGCACCCTACTGCACGCTGGGAGCCGCTCTGCCCATATCCTTGGGAAGGAGCTCCATCTGCCGAGCCAGTGGCCCAGGCTGAAAGCCAGGGACCATTGCCAGACTGCCTTAGGGCTGTGGGGTGACCGGTCATCAGGCATCTCCTGGGCAACGCCGAGCTCATCAGACCCTATTTACCAGGATCAGTACTCATGAGGAGCTCCAGGGGTGTTTTGAGTTGCCTTCCCCTCAAACAAACTGAGCAAGGAGGGATAAGGAAAGCGCAGGTGAGGGGAGAAACGGTCCTTCCACGCCACAGATGCAATCATGTGAGCAGGCTGAGGGACAATGGAAATACAGGAAAAAGGGGAAAAAAGGGTGCTGTCATCTCAGTCTGCTTTGAATCAAGTCACTAGGCTGAGCTCATGCCAGGTGAAGGAATAAGCCAGGAAGTCACCTGGGTCTCAGCTGGGCTTTCTCCCACTTATTCCCAGGCTCAGCTGGCAGCTCTTCTTGGAGAAGAAGCTCCTGAGAGCTGCCTGCAATAGCAGAGGGATGAAGAGGCTCAATTCTTGAAGGCTTTTCTTGAAGGGGAACTGCTCTAGTTTGCTATTTTCTTGTGACAATGAGTGAGAGACCTACCATGAGCGTGGGGCCGGGTAGGTCCTTGAGGGATGCTTCAGGCTCTGCATGGGTTAAGCCACCAGCCTGCCAGGGTGAGGGGTCCTGGGAAATGCATTTCATGCCTGCCCCTGCGGGACTTCCTGTGGCACTTACGCACCCAAAAAGGGAGATGAGGCTCTCAGGCAGGCTGAGTGCATCTGCTCTGGGCTCCCCACGGTCTCCAACTGCTGCTCACATGGGAGCAGGTCTGCAAGGACTCATCTAAACCCAGGCATCTCCAGAGCTGTTGCTTTATCCCAGACCAGCTCCACCTCCCAGCCATGGGACCGTTTTGGCATGTAAAAATTTCTTTTTCCTTCTGCATGCCTTCTTGGAGATACAGGATCTTTACTGTAGTTATTTTCCTAAATATCTGATGCCATTTGATCTCTGTGAACAAAGGTTCCAATGCGGAGAAAACCTGACAAAGGCCAGAGAGCTGAAAAGAAAGCTAATGAGCATTTCCACCTTGCCCAAAAGATGTTGTTACCTTTGGAGAGAGGAGAATTTCACCTCTAAAATACTGAACAAACTCCCCAGAACTGCAGTCCTCCTCACCAGGCAGACACAGTTTGAATTTTGCCATTTCTGTTCTGGGATAGCATTAAGGGTAAAGGATTGAGCTCAGATTTTAAGCCACTTCCTCATGTCCCCAGTGTCACAAAGCACTGTGCTGGCTCCAAGGCTGGGGTGAAAGTTTAGCAGATGCCTGTGTTGTCCCTGAGCATCCCACAGGTTTAGGGCTAGTGAAATATTTGTCTCCACTTGCTCTCCCAGCTGCTGTGTGAAGGAAAGAAGTGCCTCCCTGTCCCACATCAGACAGGGCTGCAGTTGGTGTGTGGTGAGTGACCCCCTTGTGTGAAGGTGTGGTGGCCAGCACCACACCACCATCAAGTGATGAAGTTTCACTTGATCATCATTTCACTCTGATTAAATGCACCATGAGCTGAAAATAATGAGGAAAAGCACTGCATCCATCAAACTGATGATGGAGACAAGAACAAGGCTGCTCCATGGGACTCAGGTTGGCAAGGACTAACTGACATGGAAATTACATTACCAAGAGCCAGAAACTACAGGACTCTCCTGCTCCACGTGGGACAGGCCACAGCTGGAAAATAGCTTGCTCTCTTCTAGAGACATCCCAGGAAAAGCTGTGGAAACAATTTGAAGAAAGCATCCCTATGCATGAAGCTTTGCCATTTCCTAAAAGAGTCAATGCAGTGGGGAAGAATAGGCTCTAGGACTACAGAGCAATTTTACATGTAAATACTTTCTTGTGTATATAAGAAATAAGGCCAAAGTGGTGGCCTACAAATCTCAGTGGCTGATGTTCAACTGATTCTTTTTGGTCTATGCTGACAGGTTGCTTTTAGACTGACCACTTCTCTCCAGGGCTTAAATACGGCATTGGTTTCTGGTGTGGGCTCTCCTCAGTGTGGTGCCAAGGAGATGCAGTGAAGAGTGTTTGTATTTTCAGTCCCAGTCCAGTAGCAGAGAATTTAACATCTGCACTTTTTAAAATTAAAAATGCCAGTAATTTATCACAACTTGACCTGTTCCCACGGGGAAAAAACCCACAGTAATCACAAAGAAACCAGCTGGTATTTTTCTTAAGCACAGTGCTACAATAAGACAAGAGCAACCTCACCAGGGCAAGAATTTACCCCAGCCTTCCCCTTTGTTTGGTTGTAGAATATCCCTTGCTATATCCACAGCTGGTTTGAAGCCCAATTTCCCCTCTGATAGTGGGAAAGCTGGGAGCTGTCATTCCAGGGCTGGGCAAAGAGGGAGCTGCACCATCGCAAGGCTCTGACCTGAGACCATGCCCTTGCATGGATCCCAGTACTGCACTGTTTCAATTTGACAGCTTGGCCACTGAAAGAAGCAGCTGCCAGCCCTTCAGCTGACTCCTGGTCTCATGGGCAGAGCTGGGAGATGTGACATTGGTGCCATACAGGACTGGACCCCAAAACTGCAAGCGAAGCCACCATTTTTAAAGTGTTTTTATGCAAAAGACTTAATGGTTTATTCAGGTGAGAATGACCTCAGCGAACATACGGGACAGACAAGAGCTGAGAGGATGTGCCTGAATGGGAACATATTGCTAGCAAAATTGTGACTCTCATTTGCCCCACTGCTGTTTCACCTGTCAGCCTCTGCTGCTTTTCCTTCAGGAGGGATGTGAGGTTTCCTCCCTGTGCAGAGCCCAAAGTGATGCATGAAAAGCCAAATTCAACCTGAGCAACCCTCAGGATGACGAATAGGATAAACCCACAGCAGGAGCCTGCTCTCCATCCAGGAGATCAACTCCCCCTTCTATCACCCTCCAGCTCTAGGACAACTACAGCTGCTTTGTGAGGTCTTATCTCTGCCATGAGCTATAGCGCTGCCTAAAGTCCTCATGGTGGGGGTAATTCTCTCTAAAGAGAAAACGACCCTGTGACAGCACAGCCAAGTGCAAGGTTTCAGCAGACACATCCCACGCCCCTCCGGGCACTCCTGCTGAACTTTGCCTTTTCTTGCCAGGCCAGCCCTGCATCCTCCTGCGCTCCCAGCCCTGGCAAAGGCAGCGGGCCAGCCTGCTTAGCATGCGTCTGTCATTGCTGGGAGCAATCGCTGCTGCTAAGCAGCCGAGCCCGGCGGCTGCGAGCATGCCGGTCCAGCGTCCCCCCCATCCTGGCTCGTCATATGATTTGTCCTAAGGGACAACTGCTGAGCGGGACTGTGTCTCCAAGCTGATCCTTTGCTGATAAGCCAGCTGCCAAGCCTCCAGTGCTGAGACAAAAGAGTTTTTCTCTTCCCAGCAGGTTTTTCTGCTGTGAATGACAGAGAAAGGGGTAAAAGTCAGCTGCCTGGCACTCCTTGTGGGCGAGAGGCTTTGGGGGCTCTTTCTCCCCCGCTGTGCTGGCAGACCATGGAGCTTTTCAGGCTGAGCCTGGGCTGCATTTGCCTCCTTCCTTGGCTTGAGGGTAAGTTTCTCCTCCTTTGGGGTAGCTGTAAAGCGGGAAGAGAACTGCCTCTCAGGTTTTAACCTGCTTTCCTGCTGAAGTGTTGCTTGGGCTGCAAAGCTCTGAACCCATCAGCTCTAAGACAAGTGCCGACAGGCACATTTCAGGGTAGCATTTAAAATGGGATTAAACACAGGAGTACAGAAGAGAGAGGGACGGGCTGGCAAGGTGCTGGGATGGTTGGGCCAGGGACACCTTGGCATCATGCCGGCTGCTTTTATAAACTGCTTTTAAGCTGCTAAGAGTAGTGGATGAATAAACCTGATCGGGGAGGGAGGCAGGCACTAAGTGACCTCCTAAGCACTAACGTTGCTCCCTGCCCCTGCTCCTTCCCAGGAGAAGTGAGTGAGCTCAGAGCATGCTAGCAGCATGGGAGAGGGTAGTGGGAAGTGTAGAAGTATTAGTCCTGCTCCTGTGGTGGTCGGCTGGGAGTGGGATGTGCTGGGAAGCTGCAGAGTCCACACTGCTCACCTCCATGGAGCAAACTTGATAGCAGCTCATGTTGACATCCAGCTGCTTTCTGAAGTTGCTCCGATCCTGTATCCTGCCCATGCACAGGAGTATTTTGAATCCAAGCAGCCCTGGTTTTGACATGCATGGATAGGTGCAAAAAGCAGAAGTCCCTGCTGAGCATTGTCCCTGAGATCCAGAGCAGTGCTACCCAGGGACAGTCTCCCATGAGTGGTGCTACCCACAGTGTCACCCGTCCATCACGGGCATCAGGAGGAATCTATTTTCCTTAAAAAATTAGCTCAGGGAAAAGTCCCTGAGCTAATAAGCCTTTTTATTTTGCCGCTATGACTGAGATGTCAGGTTGAAAGGGACTCATTGAAATAAATGCCTGAAGTTCTTCGAGGCTCATTCAGTCCCTGAAGCTAAAAAGGGAACAGCCCTGCAGTTTTAGAGGCTACATGCTCAGAGCTGTTCAAAATCCCTTGACTAGAGGACTACAACTATTTGGGCTGCCCAGCTGGGATGTTTATTCCTTAAAGACAAACCCCAGACTGGCACCTCTGACCAGCTACTTTCCATTCCTTGTTCCACAAGTGTGTGTTCCCAGGGATGCTTTGAGAAGTTACCCCTCAATTTGCTCTGCAGCTGGGTAAAAGGAGAAATTTGTTCTGATACAGGTTTGACTTCTGCTCCACCTACTGCTGTTTTCTGCACACTAAAAGTTGCCAATTAAAGTGGACTAAATCCCTCCCTTTGAAAAGCCCCAGGCTGAGAGCATGTCCCAGTACTGGTAAGGGGTGATGATGCACATGCATCTTTTAAAAGTTAGAGGAGATCTGGTTAGGACCTGGAGATGACACCATGGTGGGATGCAAAGAGAGCAGAACAGCCTTCAGGGTGTTGCTCTTTCTCTGCCTCTAATGTAGATCTTTTCTGGTGTTAGAATAAAGAGATGTTTTTACTGCTGCCATACAACAGAATCCTCATGGTTGTCTTTTATTAGGAAAGTGTGGAGGATCACAGGACAGTTCCTTCCTAGCGTAATGCTTTTGGTGCAAACATGATCAGCCACTGCATTTCAGCCAGACCAGTAACAAAACAACAAAACCACAACTGTTTTTTGCAGAAAGGAATTCATATTCCCAATGCCTGGAAATGCCCAAAGAAGCTCAAAGAACAGAGCACAAACATATTCATACTTAGGGCTGATCTCTCCCTGCAGCAGCTTCTCCCCATCCCCTCCTGCCTGGGTCTGCTGAGTTTTAAGGCTGCTGGCAGGACAAAGATGCTTCTCTCAACAGACCTCTGAGGGGTTGGTTTCCTGCTGAAAACTGGAAATCCTGGAATTTCCTAAACTAGTCCTGACAGTTGTTTCTTTGGAAAGTACCTGCAAGAAGAGAGGAGGTGAAAAGTTTTCTTAAAAAGCCAAACCTAATGGTGACCCTGTGAGGTGCAATGGGCAGTGGGAAGTCAGGAACCAGCAGGATCTGTGCCTACGCACAGAAAGAAAACTGCTGAAATAAAACTGCGTTAACACTGGCTCTGGACCCTCATGCACTGGGTGTAAGGCTGGTGGTGGCTGTGTTTGGCATCCTGGCCTGATCCCATATCTTGGGAGCCACTCTCCTCCCCCTCAAGCCCACAGCAGTGCTGGCTGCTCCCTGACCCCTCACGCCCTGACCTCAAAAGGCAGCCCTAAGCATTTTGCTGCAGAGGCAGAAAGGCCAAGCTTGTACAACACCTCTACTCCCTCATTACTTTTCCAGCCTCGAGCTATTTTTCACTTGGGGGATTTCCTGGCTGTGATGTGTTTAACTCTTCAGTAGCTACCAGAACTTCTCCCTTGGTTTGTGCAGGCTCTCCCTGGCAGCAACAACACACAATGCCTGGGTGCAGACCTACCTCCTACACGCTGTGAGCCTTCCCTTGGCACCCCTTGTCCCATCTGAGATTAGTCTTTGACCAGTCGGCCCCTTTCTATCCTCTCCAGACCTCTCTGGATTTTGTAGACACCCATTATATCCCCTGCCTCAGGGACTGGTTTTCCCCCCTTGCACCAGCTTTGTGGTGACTTCACCAATCTCCCCTGCTTCCCATCATTTATAGACTTCTTTTTTCCATGCCAAAACCTTCCTTCTTTTCCTATGGCTGCTCCACTCCCTTGGAGGCCTCTGCTGAGACGCTTGGTCAAAATTGGACCTTGCAGTAATTTAGAAAGATATGAAGCCCTGTTGGTCAACCAAAAGCAAGATATTCTTGAGAAAGCAGCAGTGATTGGGAAAAAATACGGGCCAAGCCACCCCAAACAATTTGCAAATGTCTGATCAAGCCATCACAGGCACTGCTTAGAAACAGCAGAAACTTTACGAGCCACACTGGGATTACTGGTAACCAAGGCCTTCTTAGTGGCATTACCTTAATTAGGAATATTGCATGGATTTTGCTCCTAATCCTACATGGAACAGCATGTCCCAAGGGTGGCCATGCTGCAGAGAAGCAGGGGCCTGTATTTGCTTGCTTTTCTGTCTTGTAACCAGACAGAGTGTCAGTATCAGAGGACAAATGCGCTGGCATCAAGAGCCTTGCTAGAAATTGTTTATTTTGTTCCTAAAAATACGAAGAGGCCAAAGTGTTCAAGTATGCGCAGCCCAAAGCAGGCATCAGCTTGGGCTCTGTGGGTAAGGCTGGCATTTTCCAGAGATGCTGAGTCCCATCCTCAGGTAGTACAGTGGATGCTCTGGTTGCTCCAGCTTAACATTCCTAAAATGTTAGGGCTGATGGCCCTATTTGTCAGACCTCTGGGCAGCAGGATTTGGGATGTCACTTTGTCTCCTGAGTAAAGATTCTTGGTGCCTGATGTGTATCTCAAAGCAAACATACTCCAGGTTTAGTTGTGGGTCTACCCCCTATGACTGTGTGGGGCACGTGCAGTGGCTGCTGCCAGTCACATGTAACTGCAGCGTTTGCTGCTACTGCGCAGGTAACAAACACAGTGATTCTTCAGAGGTGAGCATGAAACACCAGGGACTCTACGGAGAGCAAAATGCATATCTCCTGCTGGGTCACACAGCAGCGCTCTTTAAAGTGTGATAAAAATACCCAAGACTTTCAAATGGACAGTCATTGCCAAGCAAGGGAAAGAAAAAACAGCAAAGATTGTGGCACGCTTAATAATAAAACCTGTAATAAAAAATATGAGAAAAAGAGGTGGATGAGCAGCTTAGAGAGAGAATACAAAAACTGCCGGCAGACATCTTCAAACATATCTGAAGTAGGAACTTAGTGGGGGTCAGGAGGTCAAAAAAAACTGGCACAAATGCAAGAAGGGCAATCAGAAGTAGAGCAGTGTAGCAGTGTAGAAAGGCTGAATGCACTATTGGCTCTGGTGCTCACTTCAGACATCATCAAGGGAGGTCATGGCAGACACTCTCTGCAGTTTGAAAAGTGTTATCAAACAGAATTGGCAACAGAGGAAGTTTTAGGAGGAAAAAAAAAGATAAATAATCTGTGGCAAAGGACCAGCCCAAATGTCATTTAAGTTACAGGAGCTACAGGAAACTGAAGATGACATTTTAAAAATTTCTAAGGAGTGTGTTAAACTTATTTAAAGCAACCTCAACACCAAAGGGCTGCATTACAGCAATAATGTCCCTTTTAAGAGGGATCCTTGCATAGCCTGGGGAGACACAGGTCCCCAGGTTCCATTTCAGCATCAGGCAAGTCAGTGGAAGCAAAGAACAGCATTTACAGACAGATAAACACGAGAAAAGTCAACACAGCTTTTGTAATGGGAATGTCTGACATCCATGATGGTATCAATAAGCACATAAATGTGCTGAGCTGACCAAGGCCTTGTGCCAGTGTTTGCAAAAGGCTTTTGATAAGCATCTTCCACCAAGGTCCTTAAGAAACTCCATTCTCATGGAGCAGGAGAGAGACATAGCCCACAGGCTGGAACAAGAAGGTGGAATAAGTTGAAAATTATCACAGCAGTGATGGTATCAGCAGGTGCTCGGAAAGATCAAAAGGGGTGAATAATGAAGTAACTAGGCTTGCTGGTGCCACAAAGTAATTAAGAATAATCAAAACTTGACTGTATGAAGTTGCAGATGGAGTTTATGAAACTGATGGAGCAACAAAATGTTATTTTTCTTTGAACTTCAGAGTTGAAAAATACAATGTAGGGGGCAAAACCATTTTACCCATAAACACCCAGTGATACTCTCTGAATTATCTCATACAGAGCACTGGAACAGCTCCCCAGAGAGGTTCTGGAGTCTCCCTCTCTAGAGACATCCAAACTCCACCTGGATGCGTTCCTGTGTCACCTGCTCCAGGTGATCCTGTGTTGGCTGGAGTGTTGGACTGGGTGATCTCCAGGGGTCCCTTCCAACCCCAGCGATTCTGTGATCCTGTGATTTTTGGAAGGAGGGAGGCACTGGCATCTTGCTGTCTTGAGTGAACCGTTTACTTGTCTGATTCATACCCTCTTTCTCTGTTAGCAAATGTTGGTGGCCCAGTGCTGGAGACAGCATCCTGAGCTCAGCGGATGTTTTATCCGACCAAGCACAGCTGTCATATTCCACTGCTACATTTTAATGCATGTCTCAAATTATTACTTTGGAAATGGGTTTCTCACAGTTAAGCTGAAGCAAAGAGGTGAGAATCCTGAATTCCAGATCCTAGGGGAAAATGGCGAGGGTGGGGTGGGGCTGGGAGGATTGTATTAATCCATTTCAATTTTCTAAAGTTTATGGGAAATTACATATGAGACATTCTCCTGCCTTCAGAAGCTGGCAGAAACTCAAATCCAAAGTGCATTAAACATCTTACCTCCACCCAGCCCTCAGTAAGAGTTAAAGAGAACAGGACTCACAAGTTGTCTACAGATAGCCCAGAAATCTAATTTCAGTTTAGGCACATCGGCTTGGCAGGAATTGTCTGGATTGGTGGCTATCACAGGTCCATGCAAGTCAGTATCCCAGTGCAGACACCTCGATCAGACAATCTCAGAGCTGGTGCAGAAGAACGGTGGTTTCTGACTCTTCTCCTCAAGCATTCAGGCTGAACAGAAAGCCCTGAGCTGTTTCTGATTTTACAGCCCCAAGGCACTATTAATCTAGCAGAACCCTAGAACTTCCTGAGAGAAAAACATGAAACCTCCTTTAAGCTATTGTTTATACCCTTGTTATTGTGTACCAGATTCTGTTTATACTGTCACTAATCTTTTCAGGTACTGAGCCAAATACTTGTATTGGCTCAGTATTGGGCTTTTTGCTTTGGGAAAGGAAATTCTGCAGAAACAGTTCAGATAAAAATCAGTGTTCTTGTCTAACATCACTCTTCAGTGTCCTCTTACTCTTTACGCTCAGTGCTATATGCTGATGGGGTTTTTATAACTCTGTCTCCTGGGGAAAAGAGAGAAAAAACGTCACTGCAGAAGCTGGGAGTTGCCATGTGTTGCTATTAAAAGATTTCTCGGAATGTTCAGAAATTCTATTCCTAGCCATCTATCTTAGGCATAAAACACACAGCAGAAAGTACACCCGCAACAATGATGGATGGTTTAGCACTTAACATTTTGCTCAGGATATTCACAGGCCACACCTGACAAAGTTACACTGAAAACAGTGGCAACCCTCCAGGTAACATGATGATATCCATCCTAAGTCACCCGAGATGTCGGGGCCTGTTGCTCTTAAAAGCAACAAGCAATAATAGAAATTGCTTCAAATTATGTGTTTGCTGTGGGACAGCTGCAACGTCTCTCTCTTACAAAAGGTTTTTTAAAAGTGGTACCTTTGTTCCTAAGGTGCACAGACCAATGTCAGGTGTGCTAAATCCAAAAAAATTTCAATACTTAAATGAACTGACTCAGCCAAATACTTACACACTTCTGGTGGGATATGGTTTTATCCCTGCACTGCTTTAACATCTCCAGAAGTCACTTAATGGAAAGTGTAGCCCAAAGTGGCCTAGCTGGTCCCAGATGAACAGCACATGGGGGATTTCAACTGCTCTTCTATAAGAAGGATTTGGCCTGGATAGGAGCAAAAAGGTCCCTCAAACCATCTAATTATTTTGGAGGGAGGGAAGGATGGCTACCTAGTTAAAGCAGTTGAAGTACTGAATTAAATATATATATAGGCAGATATTTGATATAATCATTCAAGTTGGAAGGATGTTTTTCCTCATTAGTTACATGAGTTACACATAACTGTTATTTTCCTCTAGCATTGCTCACAGCTATTTGCATGCTCCATTTTTTCCAAGAAATGTGATTCCAGGAAATTAGGAAGCTGTGGGAACTGTTTATCAAGGCATGCCCAGGCAGGAAAGGACTGGTGGGTTACATCTTCCCTCCTCCAGGGTACTTACAAGGAGATGTGTTTGCCTCAGACACGCACAGCACTAAACTGTGCTCTGATTGTACCGCAGTAGCAGAGGGACAAGGCTTCCTCATAAGGAACACCCGGCTGGAAAAGTGCATCCGTGCCTCTCGCGAGACCAACAGCATCAGCCTGGCCAGCTGCAAGGAGCACTCCCAGCAGCAGCGGTGGGGCTGGGACCCCGACTCCGGCACCATCGTCAGCCTGCACACTCAGCGGTGCCTGTCGGCCCACAGGATGCGCGAGTACGCTCTGGTCAAGCTGGAGCCCTGCGGAGACTGGGAACGCCAGGCATGGTCCTGCAGCAAGAAGGGACACTTGACTCTGCAGAGCTTGGGCTTCCACCTTGGCACCAAGGAGGGAGGCCACAAGGTCTTTGTCTCCAGGGAGAAGGACAAGTTCAGCAGGTGGAAGACGTTAGCAGATGAAACCCTCTGTGCTGCTGCCCAGCCAGCAGCTCGGAAGCCCAGCAAACCAACGCAACAAGCTCTAGACACACGTGTGTGGATCTATGAAAGTAAGATGAGGTAGATTTAGTGTCAGATAACATCTAACTTTCATGTCATCCAAGCCACCTAACACCGGGCTTGCTCCCATCATTCTAACTCATGTTCACTTTGGCCTCACCTGGAGAAACACCAAATAGCTTCAGCTCAGCCCCACCACCTGGTACCACTGGTTTCCAGTAGTGGCTGTTCAGTGTTTTCCAGAAGCACGCAACACCTTACAGGATCAGGTCTCCAAAACCCACCTGCATTTTTGAGGACAGGCAAATATTTTGGTTAAATATTTCTGAACTGGTGCTCACAGCTAAGAATAAAATTGCTTGAATTGAAATTGCTTGAGCCTCCCAAGCACAAAACAACAAAGGTAGTCTCACAAAGCCAGGAACTTTAGACTTTGAAAAATCTTTTGGTACTTTGGGATGTCTTTTTTGGTAAGATAACAACTGGAGGCAGCTGAAAATCTCTTTTAAACTTGTATGAATAATTGAGAAGTAGCTGTATCAGAAATTATTGCTTCAGTTTCTGAAATTAAAGTTCTCTCCAACAGTGCACCTTTCACTAATGAAACCCAGTTCTAACCTTCATTCCACATTCTCATTATCCTCGGAAGTGAACTTTGCTCCTGGTGCCCAATGTGGCCATAAACAGACTGATGAACACAGCAAGTAGTGGGAGGTAGTTTAAGTGGTGCCCTCCCTTTGCATTAAGAAATCCCAGAAGATGACATCAAAAATTATCAAAAATTGGGTTTATATTACCAGTTTGTGGCCTTTGCCCTTGCTGAAGAGAATCTAAACTCTGCCTTCATGAGTGTTCACCAGCCTTTGTCTAGAGTGGACACAGAAAGTGGAAAAAAACTGGTCTTGTCACAATTTTAGGAGTTTGACAAAAGGCTACGAGACACCAGGCATGGTCATTGCACAAAGATGTGACTGTGATCATTTGTCACATGCCCAGTGAAGCCCACTGCTGACCACTGATAATATTCATGGTCCAGTCTGTTTCGTGCACTCATTTAAGTCATTTCTGCAAAGAAAGGTAGTTTTCACTACTTTTGCTGTGAAGTTGTGTGCAGGACTGAGACCTGAAAATCACACTCAATTCCTCCTCTCCTTCTCCCCTCCTCTCCTTTCTTCCACTCCAGAGACCTGAAAAAGAGCTGGTGTTTGTAATGGTTTTCATGTCCACTCTGTAGGTGATGAGGTTCCCAATACCCGTCAGGGAAAATTATTTCCCTGACAGGAGCCTATTCCTTACCTTAAGGTTGATGGACCCAATGAAATTTTGAGCTTTGCAGAAATGAGTAAAGAGAAAATGTGATGTATCTCGTTAGCATAAGCAGATGGATTATAAGTATAACCTTTTGACACAGAGAGGCTATATCTAATTTGAAATAAAAAAGAGATACATCAGCTGCTTTGGCTGTCAGGTGCAGAGAAGGTGGCCTTTTTCCCCTCAAGGTTTTTAGTTAGCCAACTAGAAGGTCAACATGTAATTATCATAGTAGTTACAAGTGTTAGTGTTTGTTTAACATTAAGTTAAATACGAACCATACAAATTAGATACCATAATAGGCTAGTTAAATATAGGCTAGGAAATGCATGGAACATTTAAGATATGGGAAAAAGGCATGTGAAAATAGTGTTTTCATTCCCCAAGGCAGTGTTCCTGACAGCCCAGGGCTGCCTTGGAGCCAGGATCCCCAAATAAAGTTGTGAGGGTAAACACACAGCAGCCTTTGAATCAGGTTGTGCCACTTGGTGCGTCTCACTCAAACTCGTAATTTTCCTGTCAGTCCCATGGTTCAGTCTACTGGAAGGAACCTCTGACTACTCAGTAACAACATCAAAGTCCCATGTATTTGTTTAGGCATTTCTTACCTAACTTCCAGCTGATCATCAACAGACAACTTCTACTTTGGCAGGTAATCTGCTCAGTAAATCACACCTCTGTAGCTGTGGTGTGGGTGCTCATGCCAGAGGATGGTTTGGGGTTTGGACCGGCAGCAGGGAGCCCTGAAGTCATGTTTTTTTTGCTCTTGGCACATGCATCATTGCAGGAGAGGGGTGAATTGCAGACACCAAACTTCCCACAACCTCCCCTCTCGCAGCAGTTGGTTCCCCACACGCCCTACTCTGTAGGACTGGAAGGCAAAGGAAGGTATCGAGTCTTACAAGAGGTATGCACTACTTACCATCCTTTGGATCCCATTTTTATATCTGTGGTGTTGTTCATAGCTGTGATTCTTCCACTTGCCTCTTCCTCACACATCATCCTCTAACAGCTAGTGTTACACTCATACTCTTTAAACCAATGACCACATCTACCACCAGAAAACAAGCTCTGCTTTGGTTGTTGATTCCATCTTGAGAGGTTCATTTCACCTTTAAAATCTGTGAGAGCTGAAGGCCCCTGATGCACAGAAGGAGGTGATTGCTACTGCACCACATCCTGCTTGCCTTGCAGGGCAGAAAATCATACCAGCAGGGCTGGGTTCCTTTTCCTTGCTGGGCCGTATCCAGGTTCCTACAAAAAGTAAATGATAATCACACAGATCTTTGCTTTATTTCCTTCCAAGCTAAAACCATTGATTCATCAAAGATCGATGCCGTGGGCAGAGAGTCTTCTGTGAGTTTGACTGACCCACCTCTGGTTACCAAATTCAACAGCACAGTGTCTCCAGGGAAGACCAAACAGGCACAGCTCCCGGCAAATGAGGGTGAGCACTCTTCTGAATGCGTAAGTGAGAACAGCAGGAAGGAAAGTGTGGGCAGCATTTCGAGGTTACTCAGCTATTTTCAGTGGTGAAAAAGTAGCTGAAGAGTTCTGAAGAACTTCCATGCGTACCACTGAGTGCTTTCACCCAACATGTTGAGGAGCTTCCCTCGGCAAGCGGTTCAGTGATACAGGCTTAACGTGGAGGCACAACCACCAAAAGTTTTAGGAGTAAAAATTATCTGTGGCTGGGAAACGTCAAGTCATTATAAAGTTTCCTTTTCCTTTCTGCGTCCCATACAAAAAGGATTTGTGGTTACAGTGAAGCCTCAGGAGGAATTTGGACCCCTGGTCCAACTGGAAGCTGCTAATATAAGTCTTTCTGCTTCCTCCACTAGATCCATCCCACAACCACTCCAAGAAGCATGGAAATCGGGGGAAGAACACTGGGGCCAGGCTTGCAGGTAGGTCCAGGGATCAGCCAGAGGAGGAAGGGACCAGGCAGATGAAGGTTCATCAGTGTCCCTGCCCATACATTTCCCTGGGGTACTGCTGAGGATGCTCAGTAGCAAATGAGGGCACAAAATTACCTGTCGGAAAGACTCTTTTTAAAGATTAAACAAATTGCCACGGGCCTGCAATAAAAAAAATTGCAAATGCTTTGTCCCAGCTCACCAGGAGAATCAGATACCCACTAGCACTGCTGCTTTCCCCCAGCCCTTCTTATTTTGCATCAGAAAGCTGCAGAGTTAAGAAGCATGAGATGTCATTGTCTTCATAGCAAGAAAGAAAACCTTTTGTGGCCACTTCCAATAGAAGGATGCTGTGCAGTGTAAATGCAGCTGTAAGATGTTGATCTTGTAGGCAAAGCACATTTCCTGTTATCTGGCATTCCTCAGGGACATTACAGGTGATTTTTTTGTGGCAGTCATGGCTATTGCATAAGAACAGGGATATGTACAGCAAACACGTGATGCTTTCTATGATACCCTTTCAGGCACCAACTGGAAGACGGCCATGCTGGTCCTCAGCCCCCTGGCATTCATACTGGGATTAATAATACTGACACTCAATGTTCACTACAACAAGTAAGTGAGAGTCGGGTTCATTGGCTTTGCCATGAGCAGCATTTTAAAGAAAAACTCCAACATTTCAAAACAGTCTTGATCTTGGCACCCTTCCTCATTCCACACCTGATGTCTCTGGCTCTCAGCAGATGAGTCTAGTCACCAGTGTGTCACCCTTGGTGATTTCTCCTCTCTGCCACCCTCTTTATCCATCCCACTCTCTGACCCATGCAAATGCAGCCACTAATGTTGGCTCCTGCTCTCCTACACACCTTGTGTCATCACTGAAGGAAGTGGCATTACAGTTGCTGACATGAAAAAGCAACCATGTGACAGACAGGTGCAGTTACTCTCTTCTCTCTTCTCCTAGGAAGAAGAAAATCCTCTCTGCTCTGAAGAGCTCTCCAGCCAACAGCAGCAGAGTTGATTTACGGGAGCCCACCCCCTTACGAAGAGGCCCCCAGCCCTACCTTCCACCATCCCGCTCCCCTTCCCTGAGGCATGGAGAGATCCTCATTGAGTGGAAAGACGGGACTGTCACTCCTCTTTTTGATAACGTCAGCTACCAAGTGGACTAGCTCCAAGGTGACAGAGTTGTTGTTCCATCCCATGTCACTCTTCCCACCAGGAAGAGTGCCACCATAGCTGATCTCCTCCCTACCCTTGCTGTTTTGACAGGAAGCACTGTTTGGGGTTTTTTTTCCTAAACACTTGAGTACAACCTCCTTGCACAGCACAAGGTTGAAGCAAGGAGAATAGATTGTTTGGTTTGTACAGGCACATGCTGCTTAGCAATCCCAGAGTGCTTTAACCCATAACAAACCCCAGCTTTACCTAAATGAAGCTGGGACTTTTGCCAGCTGCAACTGCCCATTGAACCAAAATTCGAGTTGCTGAGCATATGAAACAGTGAAACTTTGAAGACAAGGTGAAAGGTAAAAACCAAAAGACCTGAAGATCCTTAAATTATTTTTAAAATAAAACTAGCTGACAACAGACACAGAAGGCTGCTGGTTACATTGTCAGTGTGAGAATGTAATTAATAAGCACTGCCTTCTATAAAATCCCTTCTGGTATCTGCCAAAATATTCACCCCCACTAAGTCGTCAATTAAGTAACAGCAAGTCATTTCTCTAACTTAAAAGGTAGCACTCCCCTGTCCTCTCTGCATCACTGCAAGAGTCCATCTGAGAGAGCATGTGTCTCTCAAAATGTTCCCATATTTAGGATGTACTAAAGCTTATTATAACACACATCCTCTTTTATTATATAGACTGGCAAGTAATGTCAGTCATGCTTGTTGGGGATATTGCATATAGAGCCACTTTATACCAGCTTCAGTCTCTGATTTCCTATAATCATATGGAATAGCCAATTAATAGATATATTGCTCCACCAGAGCAGTAATACAGTTGTTTTTCTTTTAGACAGGAGTAAGACATTGTTTTCAGCCTTTACACTTCTTGCTTGAGCATAATTACCTGTGACTGTCACACTCGATCCTGATCTTTTCCCAGTGAAACTTGCAATGTCTTAGTGCTTTCCTAATATTCATGAATGTATGCTTTCCTTCTCTCCAATTTTGAGATGATGTAATCATGGCTATAAGTCAGGAATTATGTAGAGAAAGAAATAATAACACCAGGAAATTACAAGTAAGAGCTGTGTCAGTGTATTTGTTCAGCAGAGCAAGGGAAACCACATCCTCATGTCTCTTGCTTGAGCAATGCCTTTCACTTGACCTAAATTAAGCTGTTCTGCTATTTCAGTGTAGCTTGGACTTCTCTAGAGTTTGTTTTTATTTAACCTATGGCAGAAGTAACGTCTCTCCAGGGAATTTAAAATCTCTGGATTTTGTTTGGGTTTTTTCAATTTTTCTTTTTAAATGGTAAAAAGTTTAACGTCATGTGATATTATTATAACCAAAAACTTAACTGGTCTAAAATAAAAAACAAAAGCCTTATTGGTTTAGGTCATAAATATCATAGAGGTTGGAAATAAATATCTTTGCCAGGCAGATTATTCCATAATTATTTACTGGAGGGTTTCCCAGATGCTCCTTCGGAAAATATTTTACTGCTAGACACAGGCAGAGGAAGAACTCTTTCTTCACCAGTGAGCAGCAAAAATCAAGAGTTAAATTCTGACTTTCCAACATTTCCGCTTTAAATGAAACCCAAAGACTCTGGGATCAAAAAATGTGCAAGCATTGATGCCTTGAGATGCCACCTCAAACAGAAACTAGACAGGAGTAAGGGAATAAAGGTAGGTATTTATTTGAAAGGCCTTCCAAGGTACACCCTGGGGAGCCAGAGGCTACTGCCAAGATGGACCCCAAGATGGACCCCAGGTCACAAGTTCTCCACATTTTTATGGGTTTGGTTCATTTGCATATCAGGGTTAATTCTCCAATTAAAGATTCAGTTTAATGATGTAATTTCCCCTAGCTCACCCCCCTCTTAAGATGTTGGTTTATACATTTTGGGCCTAGGACAGTCTGGGTGTCCTGGGAGAGCAGGCCCAGAGAGGCTTTGTTATGTCTACCTAGCATGAGAGAGCAGAAATTAACAGGCTACAAGAAACTTCAGAATTACACACTAAGCAGTACATGATCTGAAAAATATGAAAGTTAAAACCTAAGGCATTAGCATCATTTTACTCACAGAATTTGTGGGAACACATTCTGTACATAAATCACTCAAAATGCACACACTGTGCCTCACCAATTATCACAGTTACACCCCCTGGAATCTTGTCCAAGGAGCACATCACCTTACAGTGCACAGCACTGGTCACCCTTCAAAACCTTGCACGCTTTGGGAACACCGTGTAAGCCGTGCCATTAAAAGGGAAATACTGGCTCGGAGCTGAGTTAATGGTGTGCTTGCCAAAGCACCAAGTGCCTGTGTTCATTACTGCTGAATGGGCAAAACCGATGACTTGCTAATGACTCTTTAACTCCAGCTTAATATGCTGATCTTGCTCATAAACACGAAGGCAGCAACACCATTGTTTACACAGCCCCGATTAAATGGTAGCTCGAACAATAATGAAAAACCAAGACTGAAGCTGCACAGGCTTTTAACCCTTCTCTCCTACTCTCACTGGTTGTTCCACCCTCTGCCACTCAGTGCTTCTCTGAATGGAACACTTCTGAGCAGTGCTCATAATCAGAAAAAAAGCCTGACTGTAATGTGGAGGAGCACTTAAGTTTTTTATGTGCATAAATACATACATATTTATATATTGGAGCCTCCTTATAGTGCACGCCTTTTTTTGCAAATATAAATACATGCAATTATAAATCACTCCACTGGCAGATAACGGAGCGACGAGCAAGAGACTCCTGTCACGCTGGTACCAACATTATTAATGTCTGCTCCCCCAAAAGATGAGTGGCTGCAGCCACAGAAGCACTGACGGTATCCAACAGACACAAGATTGCACATAAGCCTGGATATCCTGTGCAGAAAGTGTATTAAGCACCTTTTCCCAACCCCTTGGAAAATGTATGGCTAAGGTGGCTGTTAGAGATTAAAGAACAAAAAGAAAGAGGCAAAAGAAGAATTCCAATTCACCACTTAAATACCATACCTCAACCATTTACTAAGACTCTCTGGATGGAAAATCACAACAGTACATTAGGGATGTACATAAATTCATGATACGAACAAAAAAGACCTGAAATGATCTGACAAGTTACCACCACATATCAGTGGAAGAGTTGGGAATAGAACTACTGCTTCCTCATTTGAAATTCAAGGTATGACTTGTGCAGCAAGCGTTTTGTTATTAAAAATCCCCATATGCTCATTTTCTCAACTTTCTAGCTGTACATCAGCAAGTCAAGATGTATCAAGCGTTTGATTTTTCAAAAAGACCTGTGGTTGTTCAGCACTTCAAGGGAGAAAAAGAAAGGGGGAAAAAAAGAAAAAGTAAAGGAGACAGAGACAGAGGAAGTCTTTTGTTAGCTCTGGGCTTCAACTCAGCCATCTCTGGCTTATGGTTCAATCAGACTACACTTTTTTGTGCTAGCTAGGGGAGACAAAAACGCAATGTCTTTAAAAGCTCCATGTATCCTCACCGAATTTCTACAGATTTAAAAAAAAGAAATCTACATTTCTGTAGCCATGTAATTCTTCCCCCAGTTTAAAAAATAAAAAGCAGCCAGGTCTCCTCAAGAAATCCCCTTATACTTAAAACAAAGAAATGCCCTTATACAAAAACACTTATTCTCTGGAGCAGAGAAACTGATGCACTTCCTTCAGCGTTGCTTGCATGTCCTCATATTCTGCAAATTTGCAGGCATCCTCCAGCTTCAGCCACTGGAAAGCTTGGTGCTCCTCCGACAGCTTGATTTCTGCGTTGCAGTCCTTCATTTCCGCCAGCCAGTACACGACGGTCTTAGGCTTGCCATGGACGGGGTAGTGCAGCTCTTTCTTGTAGCCCTCGATGAGGGTGAGCTGGCTGGCCTGCAGACCAGCCTCCTCCTGCGTTTCCCGGAAGGCTGTCTGCAGGTCATCCTCCCCTGGGTCCACGTGGCCTGCCAAGAGGGTGGAAAAGTAAATCTCTGGGAAGGAAACTCACATTTTGCTTTAATCGGGAAACACTGGGAGACAGAGATGAGAGAACACTGTAGCTGACACAGGATGAAATGGGAATTGGAGAACAGAGATTGCTTTTCCAGATCTTATGTCTTGATTTGTCTTTGTCTTGTGGCTCTTAGGATCATCCTTTATCCCTCAGCTCCTGAAACTTCCATCGGCCTACAAGCACCAGACATCTTTTCTTCCCACTCCCCCTCTCCACTTCTGGAGTGCTCTACACTCGTAATGTTGCACCTTAGATCATACTGAGAACTGAGTCCCTCATTTTTCCTTCGTCCGGTTAGAGAGGAGACAGGTCATCTGAGAGTCTTAATCCTCTCTCAACCATGTCCTCTCACATAAGCTTAAAGATCAGTTCTGCAAAACCCTTATTCAAGCCAACAGTCCAGAAACAACAGGACCAGGCACCAACAAATGCCATTTAAAAGCTGGGTTTCATCTAGGTAGCCAGGGATTTTTTCCCTTCCATACTCCCCTCTGAAACAAGCAACAAGCCTAAAAGCCAGTTCTTTCACCAGCTGGGTAGTTCTCCTAGGACACATAATTTATTTTACGTTGCTCAGAATGAGAGGTGCCACTACAAACAACGGATAAATATAACACATCCCCAGCCATTTGTACTTATGTTGAGAAATGTCAGATTTCGTTTTCTCATGAAAGCTCTGGACCAGAACATAAATAGAACAAGCCAAGCAATACCTCAAAAAAGCCACATAGCAGGAGTTGGGACATTTTAGGAGGAAAAAAAAGTTTAAGCTTTATTTTGTCCCTGGTGTCACTCTATTTTCTACATCGCTGGCTGCAAATAGCTGCAATTACATCACAGAGATGAAATTCAAGTCCCAGGTACCCAAAGTCCCCCTTTAGTACCACAACTGGGGTATATGGGAAGTTTGTTTTGCTTTTGCAACAGGTCCCACTCACGTCCCTGCCCGTGTATCAAAAGTGCAAACACCTCTTACAACACGACATCACCTCCAACGTAAAATACACTTCTTTTAAGCAGCAGCTGTGCCGAAAATAGCACCTGATTCTGATACCTGTTGATAACCTTAGGTCTAAGATCAGTAAGTTGCCAAGTTTCTGCAGTACTGCAGGGCAGACAAAGGACTGCAAGCAGCACCTCACACACCGCAGCTTTCAGATCCTTCCACCTGTTTCCACTAGTGCAGTTCCAACAGACTGAGAAGGAAAATGAACCCTACATCCTCTTCCCATCAGTCTCAGCTAGTGCAAAGTCACAGTTCTACGGGCAGAGATAAGACTGATGAGGTTCACGTGAGGGGATCCAAGAAAGTCCAGTTTAATCCCTTAAGAGTTGCAGCTCCTTAGAGAACTTTTAAAATAACAAGGTGCAGCTGTAGCTGTAAACTGCCTTTTGCATGTGCTTGGAGAGACAATTACAACTTCTCCTGGCTCCTGCCACATTGAATCTACGTCAGCATCATATACAAGTTACGTTACCACATCGTACACCCAAGGGCCACCTTGGAAGACAACTCCCATCATAGAGACTATAAAATGGAATAGCTTCTCTTCATTAAATTCCCCCAAATCAATACCAAGCTTCTATTAGAGACCACCATCAGATTGTGGCTTTTGTATGTAGCTTTTGATCTCTAAAATCTTAAGCAGTGTGTTGAGGGAGGTGATTCTCCCCCTCTGCTCTGGTGTGACCCCAGCTGTAGCGCTGCATCCAGCTCTGGAGTCCTCAGCAAGGGAAGGACATTGACCCGTTGGATTGCGTCCAGAGGAAGCCATGAATATGATAAGGGAGAGGAGCACTTCTCCTCTGGAGACAGGATGAGAGAGTTGGGGTTGTTCAGGCTGGAGAAGAGAAAGCTCTGGGGAGACCTCAAAGGCCCTTCTGGTGCTTGAAGGGTGGTGGTTTAGAAGAAAGATGGGGACAGACTTTTGAACAGGGCCCAGAGTGACAGAACAAGGGCTCCTGCTTTTCAACTAAGAGAGGGCAGACTCAGACTACACACAAGGAAGACTTGTTTTTACCATGAGGGTGGTGAAAACACTGGCACGAGTTCCTCAGAGGTGGTGGGTGCCCCATCCTTCGAAAAATCCAGGCTGGATGGGACTCTGAGCAACCTGCTCTAGTTGAGGATGTCCCTGCTCACTGGTGGGGGCTTGGACTAGACAACCTTTAAGAGTCCCTTCCAACCTACACTATTCTATGGTTCTGGGTGTGTGAGATGCATGGTTAGGAGACAATTAACTCCCTACCAAAATGCCTACAAGTAATTTAAATGGCTTGTCCAGAATCACTGTGTTCCCAGGGAGCCCTTCCACAAGGGTTTCTTCTCACATCAATCAATAATGTCACAGCATATGTTTTTTAGCTTTCCACTAGCTGCAAACTCAACTCCCTCAAGCTCTTGGTGGAGTAGACAAAGGGGGAGGTTTGGAAAGTTTTGTTCTTTCCCTTAATAGGAGAGCCTAGCCAACACTGTTGAAAGTTTTTTCCCCCCAGTTTGCAAATTCTTGTTTACAAACTGCTGCACTATGCTTTGAAAGCACTGCATTTTACAAAATGAGAAGTAAAAACTACCAGGAAGAAATCTCAGGTGGTAAAAAACAGCATGCAAGAAGACCTACAGGGAACCTGAAGTATTTCTGTGCTGCACTTTTCCTGGTACCAGGGCTGTGACTGTGTTCTACCAAACACTGGCTCTATCATGTGCCTTTACTGAGGAACTGCTGCTCTGTCCTGGGACACACGGCTTGCCTTCTGCTTTGAGGCCTCACTGATGACTAAGGATGGCTGGTAAGGTTAATTCTCCTACCTGTCCCTCTTATCTCTACTGCATCAGGCAAATGATCTTCACCAGTGATCTCCTGCATCTCCTAAGAAAGGTGTATTAAAGTGTAATATTACAGATTTCAGTTTGCCTTCCTGCAAACTGTGACCCTTCAGATCACACATGGGTCAAACAATCCTGCATTGGCAACAGTGGTGCCTGGCAAGGGATCAGACCTGAGGCAAGAAGGTAAAATATCCCCTCATTACCTGGCTTCAGTTCTGTGCACAACATCTTGCCAGAAACATCAGATACCCGAGGAGCTCGGCTGGGTGACACCCCCTGCCCCGACTCAAATCAGTCGTCCCCAATACTTTGTACAGCCACAACTTGCAGAAGATTTCAGTTTCAGAACTCCCCCCTCATCTGCGTCAGGAGCACCACCAGACAAACAGCACAGCCAGCAGCTACTCTCAGCTGGTAACAGCCCCTCTAAGCTGACCTCAGCCACAATCCGCTCTGCAACCTGACACCAACGACCTCCAGGAGTGCTATCAGAACAAAAATCACCTTTGGGCGGGGTCCAGTGGTGGGTCCCGTAGGATGTCTGAAGCAGGAGGTACTCGATGCTGTCAGCGACCTTAGAGGATGGTGCTGGCTGCAGCCTCCTGTAGATGATCAAGCCACAAGCTCTCACAGCCATTCCCCTCTGCCAGCTGCTCCAGGAGCTGCGGAACAGCACAAAACAGGGGGCTCAAACAGACCAGCTGTATTTAGCCAGCCAACAGATCTCAGCACAGTAAAAAAGTTGTCCATCCCTTTGAAGTTACTACAGAATTAAACTGTATCTTATTAGATACCTTTGAATCATAAGAAACTTTCCTTTTAAAACAAGGAAACAAGAACCTAGATAAAAGCTTTAAAAAAAAAGAATGTTATCAAGAAGCACAAAAAATGACCTGTGTATCATTTCTTTGCTGCCAATAGATTACAAACTATATTGTAGGGAGAGGAGAAAAATTACAAAGCAAAAGGAAAGCCACGGATTAACACTCTGAAACTTTTCCACTGCAAAACCCCAAAGGCTCTGCGCAGAGATAATACCTCAGTATTACTGAAACTGGTATACTGAAATAATTGCGCTGGACAGATCTCCTGGAGCACAGGACTCCTCAGGACATCAGGTGCAAAACTGAGAAAATGAATGACTCACCTAGACAAAAGGCTGTCATACAAAACTAAAAGATTCTTGGCACATGTGTTAAGCACTGATTTGATGTAAACAATTAAGGAACACACCTCTTAACTGATAAATATTGCCAGCAATAAGGTACGGAGCCAGGATGAGTAGTCCTATAGAGAAAAAGAGGGAAAGCAATGGAGGTGAGTAATCCATGTTGCAAATCTGAGCGATTACCAGTTCCGGGCAAGGCCTTGCATGTTGACAGAGACGCACACTTCAGTAAATAATAACTTTATAGAACACTGTGTGTTCCTGGGACGCCAAGAGCGGCACAGTAATACCTCCAGTTTCCACCACGGGAAACCACAGCACGGAGCCCTTCACCTCCAACCACGCCCCTGGACGGCGCTTAGTTCTTTTGGTCAACCCCTTTAACCACCTCCATTAGTTCCTGATCAGCCACAACAAGGACAACACCTCCCCGCCAGCCCCCACAGCCCCAGGGCCAGCCCGGGGGACCAGCACCATCTCCCGTGCGCGCCTGGAAGGACAAGGACAAACCCCAGCAGGCCCCCTCCACCGGTCCCACTGCACTACCCTGCTCTCCCCTCCCCTCCCGCCCGCAGACGGTCGCCCCGGTGCCCAGGGATGGGGGCACTGGGAACGCGGACACGCGTCACCCCCACAGCCGCCATCACGGACCCCCGCCCTCACCTCTGCTTCCGGGCCCGGCAGTGGGCGGGAATCACGCATGACTGACGTCAGCCTCAACCAATCGCAGC
>VZRS01010141.1:35689-53539 GCA_013398055.1 Ifrita kowaldi | reverse complement strand
GTCCCGCCACCGCTGCATGGGGCCCCCCGGGCCGGCCTGACCCCCCGCCGAAGCTCCGCTGCCCCCGGAGACGGGCCCCGCCGAGGAGCCGCGACGGGACCCCCCGGCTGCCCGTTCCCGGCCGGGCCCTCCGGAGCACGGAGAGACTCCCCTGGGCCCCGTTCCCAGGGGCAGCGGACCCCTGGAACCTCCCTGGGATTGCCCCGGCCGGGCTTCTCCGACACCCGGCGAGACCCCCCGACTCAACCCATTGCTGGAGCAGATACCCCGGCCCGCTCCGAGACCCTTCCCCGGGGCAAGGGACCTCCGAGGGCACGTGGTTCCCTCCCCAGGCCCCAGGAGCCGGCACCCCTGGGGACCCACCAGCTGTCCCCGCCGGGGCGAAGGACGCCTGGAGCCCCCCACGAAGGCCCCGGTCCCCCGGCCCGCGTCCCCCTTCCCGGGCTGGCCCCAGTCCGCAGAGGATCCCGTTTCCGGGGCTGGGGGCAGCCGGGCTGCCCAGGGCCCCCCGGCTGAGTCGACCCTGAGCCGGCGGGGCAGCCGTGGGGTGTCGAGGAGCCCCGGGGGGGCTGCGGCACCCTGCGTCTCCCCAGCTCCATGGCGGCCAAGTGGTTCAAGGAGTTCCCATCCAATCTGAAGACTGTTTCAGAGAGAGCTCGGCCGGGAAGCGGGAGCCTTGGGAAGAGCCGCAAGAATTCAACAGCTGAGCTGGGGGGCTACCGGGCGGCTGGGGGTGGCAAGGAAGGGGGCAGCCGGCTGTCACGGGACAACCTGCAGGGTCTACTCCAGGCCGCCACCGGGAAGATGCGGAAGAATTCCCGAGTGGAGGGGGGCACACCGGAGGGACCCTCCAAAACCTACATCAACCGCCTCATCAAGGTGGAGGCTCCCGAGAAGAACGGGAAGGGGCACCCAGGACCCCTGCCTGCCGGCCTGCCTGCCCCCGAGCAGGACAAGGGGAAGCTCCCCAAGACAGAGACGGTAAGGCAGGGACCGGGAGCCGGGAGTGGAGAGGGAGATGTGGGGAGCGCGAAGCACTGGCAGCTTTAACTGCTTTAGTCTCCGACTCATTAGCCTGGCTGACTTTGTCCTTTTATCCTGCCCGGCTCCACTGCCTTTAAATTCCTTCAAAGCTGCCTTCATCCCAGCTGCCCTTCATCACCCGTGTGGGGGTGGGGGTGTCGTCGGGCATCCTCATCATGGCCCGCGTGTCCCATGCCAGCCTGACCCCAGAGCTCAGCTGCTGGTTAAACAAAGGCTGATGTAAAGCTTTTCTGGGAAGCTGGACTTTCACCCCTGAACAGCCTTGGGGAGAACAGGGAGCCAGTCAGGGGGGTTGCTGTCACCCAGAAGGGTCCCAGAGCTCCCCCCAGGTTCCCCCCCACCACTGAGTTACGTAGGAATGGTATGGACTGCCCCCACCCAAAGGTGCCACTGGGGGTGCATCCTCTGGGGTTGTGGCACGGCTCCGTTTAACCCAGATAAGCTGCCATCATTCCCTGGGGACCCCAGTGTCCCTGTTCCCTGCCTGGCTCTCTGCCACCCCTGCTGGGGCCCCTGCCAGCACCCTGCAGCCAGCAATGCCTATTCTCTGCTCAGGTCATCATCCTGGAGGATTATGCAGACCCTTACGATGCCAAACGAACCAAGGGGCAGCGGGATGCCGAGCGCCTAGGGGAGAATGATGGGTACATGGAGCCCTATGATGCCCAGCAGATGATCACAGGTATGTGCCATGTTGAGCCATGCCAAAGCACCGCAGCTGGCACTGCTCCCCAGCCGGGAGTCTGTGGCTGCCCTTGGAGCCACACGGTGCGGGAGGCTCCGGGAACAGGAAAGCTGCTGGCTGCTTCCTGCGGCTGCGCAGGGCCAGATAAGGAGTGGGAGCAAGGCCGGACACTGACCCGTACTGGCCGGCCCCTCACCCGTTGCCATGACCTGCTGCCATCATCCAACGGGCACATGTGGCCAGTGCAAAGCCCTCAATGCCCCTCAGTCATCCCAGGGTACCACCCCCCAAGAGTTCCCCATGGCTGTGCCCCCCAGCCAGCAACACCCCGGCTGGTGTGGCGACTGTCCAGCTGGCCACAACAACAGGAACTGACTGGGCCGGAAGCTGGAAATAAAAGATTTGCTGCTGATGTTTTTTTCCGTGCGGGGCAGCCCAGGCTGTTAAGCAAAGACTGGCGCCATGGGGAGAAGCAAGGGGGCTGGGAGGGGCGAGCCCCTGGGGTGGCCTCCCATGCAGCTGAGCTCCAGCTTGGGGTGTAGCATCCTGCTGCCATGGAGCCCAGCTGGCCCCACTGGCGTGGGTCTGTGCCTGTGGCGCCAGCAGCCTCAGGGCTGGACAACAGACCAGGCGCCATGAGGATGGGCCCCTTCCTGCTCCAGCTCCACCCAAGCTGGTTCCCAATGGGGCGTTGCTGGCGTGGAGTCCCTAGTGCACATCCCTCACTGAGGGTTGGTAGTGGGAGTGGGGGGTCTCAGGGGACACACAGACACATCCCTGACCCACCATCCCTTTTCCCCACAGAAATCCGTCGTCGTGGCTCCAAGGACCCCCTGGTGAAAGCCATCCTGCTGCTGGACGGTCCTGGAGAGCCTGGGGAGGGCGGTGCCAAATTAGATCTTGCCAAGCGGCTGGGGGGCAAGGAGGTGGCAGGGAAGGGGCCACAGCTCTACGACACCCCTTATGAGCCTGGGGAGGGAGTGGCCGGAGGGACCCCAGAGCGCAGGGTGAGGGCTGGTGATGGGCGCCTGCCTGAGAATGACGAGCGCCCGGCAGGGGAATACGAGCAGCCCTGGGAGTGGAAGAAGGAGCAGATTGTCAAAGCACTGTCAGGTAGGGGACAGGGACAGGATGGGAATGAGGATAGGGGGAGGGACAGGCATGGGATGGGAATGGGGATGGCAACTGGGACAGGGATGGGGACAGACTTTCTAGCAGGGCTTGTCACAAGAGGACAAGATGCAATGGGTTTTAACTATAAGGGGCACTTTAGATTAGATACAAGAAGTTTCTTGGGCTGAGAGTGGCAAGGCACTGGCACAGGTTGCCCAGAGAGGTGATGCCTGCCAGGTCAAGTTGGATGGGGCTCTGAACAACTTGATGTAGCTGAAGATGTCCCTTTTCATGGTGGGGTGTTGAATCAGGTGGGGACAGGCACATGGTTGGAGAAAGGGATGGGACTGGCGATGGGGAAAGTGCTGGGGCTGGAGACAGGGATGGAGCTAGGGATGGGGATTGAAAGTGAAGGTGGGGCTTTAGGGGCTCACATCTTGTCCCTCCCAGTCCAGTTTGAGGGCTCGGAGCGTCCTAAAGAGGAGACGCTGCGGCAGCATCTACGCCAGAAGAGCTGGACTCCCAAGATGCTGAAGCCGGCGGGCACCGAGCACAGCGAGGGGGAGAGGGTGGACCCTGCCCTGGCACTGGAGAAGCAGCCGTGAGTTGTGAGGCCGATCCCCGTGTGGGGACCGGGGCGAGGAGGGATGGAGTGCCCAATGTTTTGCTACGGCTCAGCGTCTCCTCCGTGTCCCCCCCACAGCTGGTACCACGGGGCCATCACGCGGGCTGAGGCGGAGAGCCGGCTGCAGACGTGCCGGGAGGCCGGCTACCTGGTGCGCACCAGCGAGACTGGCAGCGGCAAGTACTCCATCGCACTCAAGTGAGTGTCGGGGTGGCCACAGAATAGGGAGATCTCGGCCCCGGGGGGGTCCCACCCTGGGGAGATGGGGCGAATCCCCGCCCTGGGGCAATGCTGCGGCAGGAGTCCCCCCTGGTTGTTCACATCAAAGCCCTGATGGGGAGGAAGGACCCAGATCACGAGGGATGGCACCCCCCGATCCACGGGAGGACCCAGGCATCCTGGTGTGGAGCTGGGGCGGAGGGAGGGGGGTACGGCGTGTCCCCCTCCCCGGCACATTGTCGGGAGCGCCAGTGGCGTTTCCTTCCTGAGGAAGTGCAGCCCCTGGAGCCGAAACAATCAGAGCGGGACGGGAACAAACAGGGGTGGATACGGCCGCGGGGCAGGCGGGCGCCGGGGGGCTGGCGGCAACACTGATGCCTGCTGGCCGCCCAGGACCAGCCAGGGCTGCGTCCACATCATCGTGGCCCAGACCAAGGACAACAAGTACACGCTCAGCCAGGCCAGCGGCGTCTTCGCCAGCATCCCTGAAGTTGTGCACTACTACTCCACTGAGAAGCTGCCCTTCAAGGGGGCTGAGCACATGGCCCTGCTGCACCCCGTCCACTGCAAGCTGCATTAGCGTCTACTGATGTCCCCCCACCTCGAGTGGCCTGCGACCCCCACCCCTGTGGCATGAGACAGGGTGTGGCCACAGCGATGGGCACGTGCCACGGGAAGGGTCCAGTGAGAACCCCTTTGTCGTGTCCCCAGTCCTGAAGGGACCCCACTCCTGGGTCCAGCAAGGCTATCACCCTTTTGCTGGGACAAATCCTGACCACCCTGTGCCGGAACCGACTTGTCACAGGGCTCCCCAGGTGCCCGAGGTGGGGGCATGCAGTGAGACTGGGACCTGTAATGATCTAGTAAAATAAACTTGTTGGCTGAGAGGGAGCAGTGATCCTGGGGGCCTGGGATGGGGCTTGTGCTGGCAGGAGTCACCACAGTTTTGAGGGCCAGGGGTACTGGTGCTTCCCCACCAGCACGTCTGCATCCTGCCAGGCTTTTTATAGCAGGGGGCCAGCAGAAGGGAAGGGGAACACTGTCCCCAGGGTGCCTGAGCACCCCCTCCCCTTGTCCTGTGGTTTCCTGCCCAGGTGCAGCTGCAGCTCCCCGGGGTGTTGCACAACCCAGCATGGGGTGGGCAGTACATGACAGAGGAGGCATGGCCTGGGGGTGCAGGGCATGGGGTTTGTGGCATGAAGCGGTGCACAGCACACGGGGTACAGCCTGGGAGGCACCAGTGAAACAGGGAGTACAGCATGGGGAACATGGGGGGAGCACAGTTAGGGGGCACAACAAGGGAGAGGGTGAATGAAGTGGGGGTGCAGCCCCCCACACTGTAGCCACTCCCAGGCAACGGGGGGGCTGCAGCGACCCCTCTGTTACCCCGCTCCCAGCACCCATTCCAGTATAAGTCCAAAGCATTTATTTGAGCCACATTGTCCTGTTTCCCCAACATGTGCTTTAAAAAGGAGCCCCGAGGGGGCTGGAGCAGAGGTATGGGGCTGAACCAGCCAGGCCCTCCCTCTCTCCCCAGTCCCCCATTTAGGGACCAGGCCCTTCCCTGCGGGACCCCCAAACCCAGCCCCGGGCCAGCTCCCATGCTCTGGTGCAGTCATGCTTCCAGCGCTGTCACTCCCGGCCATCCCAGCTTGGCCATGGTGCTGAAGGTGCCCCCCAGGACCCAGTTCAGGGCCCTTCCCAGCTGCTTCTCCATGGGGGGCGGCACTGATTACCCTCCTCAGAGGCTGGTCCCAGCCACAGAGCCACTGGATAGTCGGGGGGAACTGCTCCTAGAGCCACATCGCAGCCCTGGGACCCCCCATCCAACCCCCAAGAACCTACCAGCGTACTCAGCCCCTTGCTACTGCCCTGAGGAGGAATAATCTGAGTGAGTGATGTGGAGCAGTCCAGGGGCTGAGGGGGCAGAGTGTGAGAGCAGAGGGGTGTCACTGAGTTTGGGCACGGGGAGGCTTAGGGGGACCAGCATGTGCTGCCCCTCGCCCTCCGGCTTGGTCCTCTCCTGCCCATTTGTCCACCACATCTGCCTGTACCTGGAGGGGAGGAGAGTGGCTCCAGGTCAGGGGGGGGACAGACAGAGCCCCCCAGACCAGCCCCCCGGCACTCACCTCACCACGATGCCGACAAACAGGGCAATGCCAAGGAGCAGGCTCCCACCGGTCACCAGGAAGGCATAAGGGGATGCCACAGGATGGGTGCTGGGTTCCATGACAGAGCCTGCCACAGAGAGAATGGATGGGCTCATTGTGAGGATAAGGGAGCTGGGTGTCCCAGCCCCCCACCCCCAACCCAGGAACCCTTCCTCACCACCAGCACTATTAGTATGGTCCTCCCCGAAGAGCTCGAGGGGCAGTGTCACCCCATAGGTGCCATCTTCCATGGGGACCTGCAAAAGGTGGGAGGGCACAATGGGACAGGTCAGCCCCCATGCCCTTGTGTTCCCTTGTCCCACGTGGGGACAGGACACCCATTCAGGAGTGCGTGATGCTTTCCACGGCTGAGACTAGTGTTACCTGTGAGCTGAAAGGCTCCATTTCAGAGGTGAGGTCCCCAGGGTCTGCACAATGAGGGGTGAGTATGAGACTGGGAGACCCCATGTTAAGCCCCCAGTCTCAGGGCCCCATGTTTCCCTCCTACCTGTCCAGGGGGTACCCACAGCCTCCTGGCTCCACTCGCTCCATGCACCATGGCCGAACTCATCCTTCGCCCTCACCTGCACCACATGCCTCATCCCGCGCCATGCATCACGAATGTCAAGCCATGTTGTTGTCACCTGATCCACCTGGAGGGGACACAGGGCTGGGGACAGTCTGACCAGGCACAAGCAACAGCTCCATGCCAGCAAGTGGGGTCTCACCTCCATGAAGATTGGGGCAGGCTCAGGGCGGTAGCGGACCTGGAAACGGAGCCAGTAGAAACGGGGGTCCCAGGATGAGGGGTAGGACCAGTTCACCTGCAGCCGCTGCGGCGCCTTCTCCAGTGCCTCCACCGTCACATTGATGGGGGGGTCTGGCTTCACTGCTGGGGAAGGGGGGGGCTCAGGGCCTGGCACTGCTCCCTCAGCCACCCCAGCCCCCAGCAACAGGGGCAGCACTCACGGACACCGCTGAGGGTGATGATCTTGTCTTTGCCAGCTGAGCCACCAGCACTGTTGCTGACGCAGGTGGACACCACAAGGTGTTTGGTGTCATCGGTGCCAGGTGGCACTTTGACCCGGCAAACGAACTTCCGTGCCTTGGAGAAGTAGCGGCACCGCTGCTCTGTGGCATTCTCAGCCACGAACCTGTGAGGTCACAGCTCAGGGAGGGCTGCAGCATGCTCTAGGCACAGGGCAGCTGTGGGGGACGTGTTCTATGCTGTGGGGTCCCCAGCAGTGTCAGGCAAAGGGTCTGTGGGGAGGGATACATCCTGTGCCATTGGGTCCCAGGCAGCACTGGGGAAAGGGGCCATGGGGAAGAAACACCTCCCATACTGTGGACTCCCAGCCACCAGTAGCTGCTAGGGAAAGGGTCTGCAGGGAGGGAAGCATGCTGAGCCATGGGGTCCCAGATGGCACCAGGGAAAGGGTCCATGGAAAGGAACATGTTCTGTCCTATCAGGGTCCCAGCCCATGGTGGATGCAGTGACAGCACTCACCTCCGCTTCACCCAGAGCATCGCCCGTGTCCCTGGGGATGGCTTCTCCCGCTGTGGCCACTCACACAAGACATCCTTGTCGTGGCTCCGCCGGTAGCAGGAGACCTGGGGAGTTTCAGGGGGCTCTGCAAGGCAGGGAGGTGCTGGGGGACAGGGGCCGTCACAGGCAATGCTGCCAGGGACATCCCCCCCAGCATGAACCCACCTGCCACCAGCAGACGCAGGGAGCGCAGCAGGTGGCTCCCCACAGAGCAGCTGTAGCGCCCAGAGTCCTCGTAGCGCAGCCGCTGCAGGAGCAGCGTGTTACCCTCCGCCAGCCGCCGTCCCCAGACCCCTGCTGCCCCCTGCTCCTCCACTTGCCACAACACCGTGGCATTCGCAGGCACCTTGTCCTGGCAGGTCAACGTGATGTTGGCTCCCAGGTGGCCCAGCACTGTGTCCCCCGACAGTCCTGGAAGGACAAGAGGGAACCAGGCGATGAAGACGAGACCCCAGGCCCAGTGGGTGTCCCTGGAGAAGGAAGGCACCCCATCATCTGCTCCTCATGTCCACTGACTGCTGGCGGTCAGGGCACTGAGCTGGAGAGTGGCAGTGGTTCCTCACACAGTGCGGTACTGGACCCCTGGCACCGCAATAGGGATGGGCACCACAACAGCCGGTGGGCTGTGTATTGAGAGCATAGCTCAGGGAAGGTGGCAGACTGGGACTGGTGGTACCGGGAGTCCCTAGGTGGGGGTCCAGTGCCAGAGGGGTTAAGCGGCTGCGCTGGTTGGCGGCCCGGGTCAGGCCTGGGCAGCGCTCCCGGCTCCCTCCAAAGGTCAACGGCCAGTGTGAACCTGCTGTTCCCTTTGGCTCCTGCTGCTGGGAACGCAGCCAACACCCAGCCAGCACTCGGGACGCAGCACTCAGTACCCAGCACAGAGCACCCAGCACCCAATACCCANTGGTTTGGGGTTTTTTTCCCTCAGGAACCATAAAATGATACAATTCCGCCAGACAGAAACGCGTCATAAATTATCCACCCCGATCCGCGTCCCCTCCACCGAAATAACCCCCCAAACCTTCCAGATCCCCTCCAGCCCTCGCCAACACCCGTCTTAACAAGCTCTTCTTTGGTATCGCGTCCCTGGGACCCCAAAAGCCCCAGAGACTCCCCGGGGGTCCCCCATTGCCCACCCACACCCCAGGAACACTCAGTCCCGCGGGAGCTGGAAAGGAGGAGGATGAGGGAGGAAGCAGAGGCCGAGGGTTGCGCAAGACCACGCGTGGGAGTGAATCACAGCAGCCGCCAACACCCAGCCTCCCTGTGGCACAGAACGCTTCCCCTTTCCCACCCAGCACCCACTGTCCTGGTGAACCCTATGGCGGGGGGACAAAGAGGGTGACTTTCCTCCCCCCTTCTCCCTGTACCCAGCGAAGAAATGAGTCGCTCTGTAAACTCAGAGGGTTTTTCCTTCCCTTTTTTTCTGGGGGGGTAGGAGGGAGTTGGTTGCTATTTTTTGGGGGGTCTTTTTTTTCCTTTTGTTGTTTATATAAAAAAAAGACACATGGGTGAAGGGCAGGGAGAGGCCACAGTCCCCCCAGAGCCCTGCACCTCTGGCATGATACATTCATGTGTGATGGGGCATTTGCACTTGGTGGAATTGAATACTGATGGAGGAGCAAACGGGGCGGGGGGGGCTGATGGTGATGACATCCATCCATCCATCCATCCATCCATCCATCTGCCCACCCCGGGGAAGGAAAGAGTATATTTTTTGGCTAGAAGGCGACAGTCCAGACTCCTCCAAACCTCAGCACTGTCCCCTACATGACCTCTGTTCCTACCATGGGACCCCGCTGACAAGGGGCTTTGCCCTCCCTGGAGCCAGGAGCAGAGGACAGGAGCCCCCAGCTGCACTGGAGGGGATGTGATCCCCTCCAGCCTCAGACCTTGAGAGTCTTGTTGGCTGCGCCACTGGGGCTGCCAGCACTGCTGCCCTCGCAGCCCTTCTTCTTCCGCAGGGTCTCAATCCAGCTGGTGCTGGGGCGGGGGGCAAAGCTGGAGAGTGCCAGGGAGCTGAGCCGCATGTTCTTGCCAGACATGATGAGCTCCCCGAAACCTTCCTGATGGGAGAAGGCATAGCCGGAGCGGCGTGAGCCCACATGCCCTGCGCGCCGCATGCACCGGTGCTGTGTCTTCTGCTTCTTCCGTACCAGCTGAGTATAGCGCACCTGGGGACACAGGGCCAGGGTCAGGGACCTGTGGAACCACCTCTCCTCAGGGATAGGACCCCGTGACCACTCCCACAGCCATGCACTCTCACCGTATCTGAGAGTTCTGGTTTCAGGTCCAGCTTAAGGAAGCGAAAGGCCACAACAGGCATGATGCAGACTACGGTGGTGAGGGCAATGGTCAGCCAGACCGTGGGCTGGGCCAGCGTGTTCTGTGCATTACCTGGGGTGAAGCATGAGTCCAGTGAGGGCTAGGCCGAGGCAGCACCCTGCTGGGGTGGGGGGCACAGGGCACCACAGGGACTCACCCACAAAGCGGAACTGGTTGGGGAACACCCGGAAGAGGCCATCGCTGTGCATGGTGAAGAGGATGGCGAAGTAGGCGGCCAGGCTGCCCCAGATGAAGAAGTGGTTGATGGCTGTCCAGAATCCTGTGTCTAACCCGATCTAGTGGGGGGGGATGCAGGAGGAGACAGGGCTCAGGGGATGCCGGAGGTGCCCCAAGGGACTGGGGCCAAGTAGCCATATCCCTACCTGCACACTGACGACAATGACGAGGGAGGTGGCGACAGTGACGGCAAAGGACTGGTAGTCGGCCAGCTGGGCGCCGTCATCACGGGTGGCATCAGCGAAGACGCCATAGGGGATGAAGAACATGAGGACGGAGGTGTAGATGCCCTGGGCAATGCAGATGAAGAACTCCCGCTTGTTGAAGAGCAGGTTCAGCTGCCCAGGCTCATAGAGTTTGGGGTACTCCATGCTCCGCTGCTCTGGCACATCCTGGGGGCATGGGCACCTCCCTTTAGCCCTGGGTAGGAGCAGCCTCCACCACAGCCCACAGAATGACAAGGACAGCCCGACTCAGGCACCCAGGCAGCCCTTCTTCCCACAGGGTGCACATGAAGGGAAGTGGGACACGCTCCTCACACACCCAGGGATCCCCCTCACTATCCTCCGCCGTACCTGGTCAAAGACACCCATAGCGAGCACAGGCAGCGATGTGTAGACAATGTTGTACAGAGTGATGAAGTACTGGTCATACACTGTCTGTATGAAATGGAGCACTCAGCAAGGCACGAGACCTGCCCGCCCTGTGCCCCAGCCAGCCCCCAAGTCTCTGTGCCCACAGCTGCAGGGACAGGAGAGCTGTCTCCAGCCCCCCAGGATTGCCCACCCCGACCACAGGCTCATCTGCATGCTGGATGCTAGGCTGTGCCTCCTGGCTCAGGATGAGTCCCCATAGGGAGTCCAATGACCAGAACATGCTTCAGAGCCGAGGAGCCCTGCAGGAAAACTGTCCCCAGCTCTCAGTGAGAAAAGCCACCAACCCACCTGTGCCGAGAAACCGCAGAAGAAGCCAAACCAGAAATGGACCATGGTGAAGGCGAAGTTCTTGTAGAAGAAGTAGCAAAGAAACTTGCACATGCGCAGGTAGGACCAGCGCCCATGCACCAGGAGCAGGCGCTGTAGGAACTTGAACTGGGAGAAGGAGTAGTCGGAGGCCAGCACAGCCTGGATGCCTTCCTGCCCACTGATGCCCACCCCAATGTGGGCAGCTGTGGAGGGAAGGAGAGATGGGTGAAGAGAGGGCTGCCAAGAGCACAGGGGATGAGAGCAGCACCCCCAGCACGGGCACTTTGTTCCAGTGGGGCACAGAGGGGTGAGGACAGAGGCTCCCACAGGCCCCAGGATGGTGCGGGGGGGGCTCTGTCTCTCCTGTGGTCCCCCAGATCCCCGGCCTTACTCTTGATCATGCTGACATCATTGGCCCCATCCCCAATGGCCAAAGTCACAGCTTTCTTGTACTTCTTCACCAGCTCCACCACCTGGGCTTTCTGCAGAGGTGTGACACGGCAACAGATAACGGCCTTGCAGGCACACGCTGTCTCCAGGAATTCCACCTCCATGTCTGCCTCCAGCGCATGGGCCTGCCAGGAGAGCGAGGGACAGCTGGGGTCATGGTACGCAGACAGGCACAGGGCCTTGTCCTGCCTGGCACTCCCAGGGTCCTACCAGGCTGTGCCCATTGATGACCAGGGCGTATTCGCCCGCAATGGCTTCCAGCACAGAGGTGAGCTTGGAGGAGAGTTTCTCCTGGTAGGAGAAGCCATTGCACACAGAACGCGATGCATCCATCATCTTCTCCCGGGCTTTCCTGAGGAGAGAGGGGGCACGGGGGTTCCATCTCAGGGCCCTTCCATATCTCTAGCTCCCCCAGTTGCAGCTGTGCCCAACACTGGCACTGTTCTGTGTCCTCTGCCCCCCAACCCTCACCTGAGCTCCTCTCGCACCTCCAGCACAGTGTGGCCTGTGACCACAAACACCTCTGTCATATCATCTGTCAGCATCTTGCAGGAGTAGCCGATGTTCACAGCTGTTTCTGAGGACGGGAAACCAGGGGCTGAGCCAGAGTCCATTCAGGAGAGTGCAGTAGGGATCCCAGGCAGGTGGAATCCAGCCCACAAACATCCTGATCTCCAGCCAGCACCTCAGCCACGCCTCACCCTGCTTGTCCCCTGTCAGCACCCAGATCTTGATGTTGGCGAGCGTCAGGATGGCAATGGTTTCGGGGACCCCCTGCTGCAGTTTGTCCTCGATGGCTGTGGCTCCAAGCAGCTTGGGGACCCAAACAAGTGGGAGGTCAGCAGGGGCTGCCCCCAGCCACCCCCTACTCCTCAGCCTCCAGCCCACCTACCATCATATCATGCTCCACCTCGTCATAGAGCCGAGCCAGGCGATCCTCACGGGCCTCAGGGGCACCGCCAGCCCGATGCAGCCGCTCGGACCAGTCCTTGTAGTAGCTCTCCTCCAGGTCTTTGTAGGCCAGTACCAGTGTCCGCAGCCCCTCGCCAGCATACTCCTGCAAATGGTCAGAGCTGGGTGTGCTGGCAGACTCTGATGGTGTCCTCAGACCCCAGCAGTGTTCCTAGGACAGGGCACAAGCCCAGCTCAAGCTCCTGGGCAGCCATTCTTTCCTCCCCACCCTGCCTGTAGGACCCTGTTCCACGCACATTGAGGTGGTCGGTGGTGATGCTGGTCAGGTCCTGGTTGACAGGATGCAGCCGCTCCAGCAGGATGGTGTCAGCGCCTTTGCAGTACAGCCGGATCTTGCCCTCAGGGCTGCGGACTGTGGGGAGAAGGGGACAAGATGCCTGGCTCAGGGGTGCAGGAGCAGGTCCCTTTCTGACCCCCAGGCATCGACCTGCCAATGCCTCCACAGTCACAACCCCATCAGCCTTGGACTGGTCCCCCAACACACCACAATGAGCCCCACGCTGCAGCCCCACGTGGCCTTCCCAGCCCCAGAGCCCCTGTGCCATGCCCAGGACCTTACCGATGACAGACATACGCTTGCGGATGTTGTTGAAGTCCAGGATGGCCAGCAGCTGGTAGGTGATGGCTTGACCCAGCTCATGCACCGTGATGGTTTTGGGCGTGCGGGACCGGAACACAAAGCCAAAGTTTCTGGCAGCCGTGACCAGCGCTCCCTCATCCGGGGACTGTGCCTTGTACAACAACTCCCCTGCAGACAGCATGGGGGTCAGTGACAGTGTCTTGTGACCCACAGGGATAGATCCTGCCCCACACCCACCTTCACTCTTCTCCTCGGACATGACAGTGTGACAGAGTGAGAGCAGGCGGAAGAACTCATGCACATGGAGGTCTCCCAGCTTGACGGCTTCCAGTAGGCTGGGGTCCCAGAACTGGAACCGTGGGTCTGCCAGTGGGTTGAAGGAGAAGTTGACTGGCTCCGGCCTCTGGAAGGGGCAAAGATGGGGTTATTCCCCTGCGGCACTTGGCGTGGGCAGGCACCAAACTGACAGCACCCTTACCTCTCCCAGCTCTGCCTTGTGACCCAGCATGTCTTGCACATCACCTGCAAAACAGGGTAAGGAGTTAACCACGACAAAGACCCAACACCGTGGCAACTGCTGCTACCCTACAATGCTCCAGCTAAGCCCCCTTGTCCCCTGACTGCCCCAGAGGTGGGGAACCAGGGCACCCCCACTCTGTGGGCAGCCCCAGCCTGGCTCTGGCAGCCGGCACTCACCGTAGCTGTGCCCGTTCACAGAGCACTTGCTGAAGACCATGATATTCTGGGTGAGGGTGCCAGTCTTGTCAGAGAAGATGTACTCCACCTGCCCCAGCTCCTCGTTGAGGGTGGTGGTGCGGGCTTCAGCTGGCGTCCGGCGCTTGGCACAGTACATCTTCTTGTCCCAGTTGATGAAGTAGCTGTGCCCAAGCCGGATCACCTCCACGCTGCAGGGAGGATGGCTGGTTGTCACTGGGGCAGGGCAGCACACTCTGCCTGACATGCCCATCCCAGACCCTCAGTGCCCTGGGCACTCCAGCACCCTTGGTGTCCCCCACTGCTTGCTAGCTCCCACACCCTTCCCCGCGGCTGGCCTGGAATCCATTCTTGCTGACAGCCACCGCTAAGCCAGGGCTGGGGACCGAGGCAAGGCACCCAAGGGGCAGCCCATGGAGCTCCCCAGGCATCTCACACACCTACACACCCTGAACCCCCTCCCCAGTCCCCAGGGCAGACAGCAATGAACTAGTGGGAGGGGTGGGGGTGACACATTCTTACCTCGGGACTAAGGGTGACAGAACCCATGCTGGGGAACGAAAAGAGAGAGAAATTAAAAGAGAGAGAGAATGGGACAGTGCAGGAGCCTGGGAGCTGTAGGAGGGCAGAGCAAAATAGCCAGCGTGCAGCCAGAGCAGGGAGAGACGAGCAGCCAGACAGACACAGCCAGGTGTGCCCTGAGAGACCCATGGGGTCCTCAGGTCTTGGGGCGTTCCTGAAGGCAGACATGGCCCGTCACCAAGAGAGCAGCCCACACCCACCCAACGCACCGTTCGGCCTGTGGATCTCCATCCCTGTCTCCCCTCCCCAGAGGGCACCCCTAATTTCTCATACACCCCCTGCCCAGCCCCTCTGCCCCTTGCCCTACCTCACATAGAGCGAGATGGGCACCACAGTGTTGAGGATGATGATGTAGGACCAGAAGGAGAGGAAGCCAGAGAAGAAGGCACTGTGCACCCCCTCGTCCCAGGGCAAGTAGATCTGGAAGCAGATGCCCACCTCGTGCTCCCAGATGGCATTGCCAATGGCCAGGATCACTCCCATGCACACCAGGAACCCAAAGATCTGGGGACAGGACAGTACATCAGAGCCCCAACTTTATCAGAGCCGGGGCTCCGAGGATCTCCCTTCTGCATACCCAGAGCACCAGCGTGTTCATGAGCCGGTCGATGCTTGTCCGCTTAAATTTGGTCCGGCCACTGTTCTGCATCAGTTTTGTGTCGGGTCCTGGGAAGTGGGAAGGCATCAGGGAGTGTCTTTCCCTCCCCTCTGTGCAGCGCAGTAGCAGCTGCTGCCTCAGCCCACCTGCGAAGATGACGAGGCCAAAGCACCATTCAGTGTTGCGCAGGACGCAGCCCCGCAGCAGCATGTTCTGGTTGCTCAGGGGGTACTTGCTCTCCTTCCAGTACAGTGTCCCACCAAATTTGTCCAGCTTGTTGTTGGGGGGTTCACAGATCACCTCACCTGGGTGCACAGTATGGCTCAGCTGGGATTTGCCCTCTCCATATGGCCAGCTCCATCCCAGAGCTTCCAGCACCACCCCTGGCACCCCAGAGATCCGCTTCGAGCCTCAGAATGACAGTGCCACGTGGCTGGTCCTGGTCTACCCAGGGTGATGGAGGAAGGAACGTGGGGGCTGCCCCATGGCAGAGGGCTGGTCGCAGGCACTCACCGTCAAAGTGAGCCAGCTTGCTGGTGTCCCCCAGCTCCGCAGTGACAGGGATAGCCTGACGCACCTTCATGTTGGTCTCTCTGCAGGCAAGAAGGCACCACGTGTGGGTTAGAGACAGCCTGACAGGAAGGGCCTTCGCAGGTGCTGCCCAGCAGCTCCCACCGTCCTGCCTTCCCTGGCTCCTCAAGGCAAGTGGGGGCACCTACCCATCCAGCTCTGCAGTCTCTATGTAGCATAACCCATGGGGTTCGCTGCTGGAGAGGAGGAGGAGGTCAGCCTGATGGGAGAGACTTGTGAAGGGTTGTGCCAACATTGGGGCTCCCTGATGCCTTCCCCAGGGAAGCTCCTGGCCCTTGGATGTCCTTGGAACTCCCTGGAGCATCTGCAAAGGCTGCCCCTAACGCCATGTGTCCTTTGCACCCGAGCCTAGCCACCATCGCTCCAAGTGCCCAGATCCTCACAGTGCAAAACATGGCTCCAACATGGCTCCAACTCTCCAAACTAAATGCAACTTCGAGGTTGGGAAGTCCCTAATGTCCCCACCCTGGGAAGTGATGGAGGAGCACAAAAGCAAAGCGGGAGTGGCACCACACCATTCCATGGTCCCTGTGTGCCACCCACCCAGCTGGAACCATACTTGTCTCAGGGCTGCACTCACCGCCACAAACTGGTTGTTCTCCAACTTGATGATGTCTCCGACACGGACATTCATCCACTGCTCCTGCCGAAGGCTGTAGAGGGACAGCGGACTGTAGTCAGGCAGGAGCCCTGCCCTGCCCACTGCCCTGTGCCACGTCCCGCAGGGTCCCTGGCCCCTTCTCCACTGCTCTGTGCCCGTGACACTCACACTCCACCGATCAGGACCTGAGACTGCCGGTTGTTCACCTGGTTGTCGCTTTTATGGCGGAACTGGGAGCAGAGGGAAGAGACAGCAGTGTCAGCTTCTTGGCAATGGGGTCCTGTGTCCCCCTGCCATCTCAAATGCCACGGCCCTGGACTCCGCACCCCCTGCACAGCATCCCAATCCCCTGCCCAGTGGGCAGAGGGGCGCAGGCAGAACCACTCACATAGTCATCGGTGGCATCTTTGACAGCTGTGATGGTTAAGACAAGGACCAAAGGCACGATGGTGGTAAACCAGGAGAGTGAAGAGATCTGAGGAATCAGCTGGGGACAGGGAACAGGAATTACAGGGGGGCCAGCCAGCCCCAGGCCCATGCTGCCCCTGCTCGAGAGTGCCAAACCTCCCCACTTCGGAGCCCTCCTGGATGCCCAGGCAGGGAAGGACTGCACTCACCTGCAGGATGAGGAGGAAAAGGAAATAGGTGTTGGCCACTTCCTGGAACTGCTCAAAGAGGTTGACAGGCAGGAAGGTGACGATGTTGTACTTGGAGGTCTTGATGCAGTTGCTCTGGGGACAGATGGGGCAAGAAGGGGGTTTACAGGCTGCTGAGATAACTCCCCAAGATCACTCTGGAGGGCAAGGGCTGTGGCTCACCATGCTCTTTTGGGGGGTCAGGCTCCTGCTCCTGTGCTACCCCTGGCAGCTTCCTTGGGAAGCTAATTCCTCAGTGTCTCCCTGCCATCTCAAATGCCTGGGACCAGCTTCCTCCAGCAGCAGCACCTGGCCCCCACAAGGGTGACCCCAACCCAGACCCCCTGCTCCCCTCTGCAACCAGCTCTGGAACAGCCAGGGATAACCTCCAACGTGGGGGGAGATCAAGGTGAGCACTGCCCTCCCCTGGCACCTTCAGAAGTTGACCCATGAACCACATCGGGATGTGGGACCAGGCTGGGATCTGAGCAGAGCCAGAGGGTTCTGTGCCTTGGCCAAGGATGGGGGGCTGAATCCCCCACATAGAGTGCACTGTGCCCCCCTGGCCCCACAGCTATATTGGCATTAATGTCATCAGCACCATTTTCTCAGAGACAAACATCTATTTTGTAGTCATAATGCCCCCTGCTACTGACGCATGGGTGAGTCAGGCCCCAGCCCCCCAAACCTGCCCAAGGAGCCCCGGGAGGGGGTTCAGCCCCCCCTCACTCACTGCGTACTGGAACTTCTCATTGTACTCCCGCGCGTTGGCTCGCACTCGACGCTCCTCCTCTGCAACACAGCACCCTGTCACTCCCATGCACCCCCAACACCCCCTACATCTGCGGCTGGACAACCCCAAGACCCTGAACCCTGACACCCCAATCTCCTCCGCATCCTGAGAGCCAAGCTAGTCCCAGAATCCCAGAATGCAGGGAACAGAGTCTCCCCCACTGTGTCACGTGGCCCTGTGCTCCCCCATGCCAGGACCTGTACTCCTGCACACCTAGAACCCCAGCCTTGTTTAGCTGTACCTCCAGGTCCCGAATTCTGCATCCCCCCCTCCAAGACTGCACTGCCAGCCCTTCTTACCTGTACTCCCAGAGCCCCAAATTCCTCATCTCCCGTCTGGCTTATCTACTCCCCCAGCTCGGCACCCCGAGGTCACCAGATCCTTCCACCCCTGCACCCCCAGATACTGCATCCCCAGATCACATC
>VZRS01010141.1:0-35683 GCA_013398055.1 Ifrita kowaldi | reverse complement strand
CTCCCGGGGCGTCCCAGCCAGCGGAGCGGCTCCAGGAGGTCCTGGGAAGCCAGAGACAGCCCCAGGGCGTCGCGGGGGATTCCTGGGGGGCCAGAGACAGTCCCACGGATTGCCAGGGGGCAGTTCCGGGGGTCTCGGGGACAGCCCCAGATCCCAGTGGGGCAACCCCCACACTAGCAGCACGTGTTCCCCAGGCGAGAGTCCCCTTGCAGCCTGGCCGGCCTTCTCCCTGGGAGGCTGGAGGCCACAGCCCTCACCATATCCCCGCACCCCCATGTCCATAGACAAGACACCTCGTGCCCTCAGGACTTTTTTAATGGTGTGACAGGGACTGTGGGGGAGACTGTGCTGCTGGCACATGGTGGTGGGGGATACCCGGCAGGCACTGTCCCGCCAGTGTCCTCCTCCTTGGGCAACATCCCAAGGTCTGGGTCGATGGTGGTGTTGACTAGAACGATGGAGCCCTGCTCTGCCAGGACGTCGCTGTCCTCCTCCGGGTAGTGGAAAGCCACAAAGAGCTGGTACAGGGATGTGCCCACGGCGGCCCCCAGCGGTGGTGCTACCAGTGGCACCCACCACCACCCATTGCCCCTGCTGAGGACGGGACAGGGTGGGCTGGGGATCATCCCTGCCATCCCCACCTCACCCCCTTCCCTCTACCCACCTGAAGACCTCCGGGCCCCAACCTGCCACATAGGTGAAAAGTCGGGGCCCGATGTCCCGCGCAGGGTTCAGGGGGCAGCCACAGTTGGACCCCATGGAAGACTCAATGGAGAGCACCAACAGAGCCACGACCACTGGTTCCAGGCCCTTGGGGACAGCCTTGTTGCGGGTGTCCATGATGCCCATGACGCCCACCATCAGCACCCCTGTGCCGATCACCTGCACGGACAACGCAGCAGCTCAGCACCATGGAGACTGGCACCATTGGAGGGGGCTGAGGGAGCTGACAGTGGCACCCACCTGGTCCAAGAAGCCATTGGCAATGGAGACGTAGTCAGCTGGGTAGGTGGCGAAGATGGAGGCAGTTTCTCGGGGGCCAGAGACAGTAAGGGTCCCGTTGCTGTAGTGCCAGATGGCATCTGGGGGACAGAGGCAGTGCATGTCCATGTGCCTGGCCACCCCAGCATCACTGTGGGGTTCCCTTGCCCAATGCTGCTCCCCCATACCATAGTAGAGGATGTAAACAGCTCCAGCAGATATGAAAGATGCCAAGGTCTGCACAAACACAAAGATGGGAAACTTCCACCAGGGAAACTGCTTCGTCAGGCACATGGCAAAGGAGAACGCCGGATTCATGTGGGCCCCTGCAATGGAGTAGGGAGAAGGGCTGGGAGTGGAGGGTCCTGGGGGACTCAGTGCCACGGGATAGCAAGAGCTGGGACCCCTTCCTTTGTCTCACCAGAGATTCCCCCTGCTGTGTAGATGCCCACCATGACGGCCAGGGCACCTGCCAGGTAGCTGGTGAGGAGGTTCCCCTTCGTCTCAAAGCTGGTGATCTTCTGTGCAGCACTACTCAGGGTGATTATCTGGAGAAGAGGGATGTAACCCCATCTCAGCCCCGGTGGCCCTGTGCTGAGAACCTCCCATTGCTGATACTGCAGGGTAGCAAGGCGAGGGCTATACTGGTGCTACCCCCATGGTTTTGTTCCCCAATACTTGGACACCAGACAGGGACTGGCAGGGAGGTGGTTACTGCTCTCACTTGTGGTTTTGATGGCAAAGCAACCAACTTATAAGCAATTAAGTAAACTGCTTCTGTGGGGAGGTGGTGGGGAAGAGGTGCCACGACACAGCACCAGGGACACCATTTGCCATCGTGGGATGCAGCCCAAATGCTAAGAACAGTACCAGAGACCCAACCTTTGCCTGCTCTGAGGCAGGAGGTATCAAGGCAAACACTGCCCAACACCACACCCTGATTGCACCAGAGCCATGGCACAGGGCGGACCGTGCTGTGGGAACAGGGTCCAAGTGGGAGGACAGGCAGTGCTGAGTTGCACATTTGAGTGTGGTGCAGCCCCAAACCCCTCCAACTCCAAGGGGCAAGCAGCAGAGCCCTGGGACCCCTGGCGCCTGCCACCACCCCACCGTCAGCCCTGTCCCACCCACACGGCCCCCCCATCAGCCCCAGCCCACCCGCATGCCCTGCTTACAATGAGCACGAAGGTGGACAGCAGCTCAGCCAGGCATTCCCGCACCAGCTGATTCCGGATGCGGAGCAGACCCCGGGCCCTCGTCAAGAAAGAAGTGGTGCCCATAGTGCTGATCGGTAAAGGGCAGTGGTGACAGCAGCAGCAGCAGTGAGGGTGGCGTAGGTGTCTCATTCGCAGCAGATTTTATGAGCCCCAGAGCCAGGTGGGTGATAATGTGCAGACCAATCAGGGCTGCACCAAGGGAGACGCCTGGCAGGGAACAGAGTCCTGTGTGGGGCCAGGGACACCTTGTGACGATGCTGCACCTCAGTAGGGCCAGGCCTGGTGGGAGCACCCTGATCCCCAAGTGGCCACGGGGAGCCAAGACCTCACTCAGGTGAGCAGGCACAGGTATTTCTTTTATCCCTGCCACATCCCTGCCCAAGCCACAGCTGCAGTCAACACTAATAAAGAGGAAAGGCCTCTGGGCTGGGCCAGGTGCTCACAAGTGGCCCAGGGGAGGCATTAACCCAGCATCAGGCAGGGAAATGGGAGAGGGAGGTAAAAAGGGAGCAGTGCAGGCATAGGAGCCCAGCAACCACCTGCACCCCTGAGGCAGCCCCCCAGAGATGTCGTCCTGGTGGCCAGGGGGAATCCGCCTCCAAACCCATGAGATTCCAGTCTGAAGGAGCGCAGCAGGTCACTGTTTAGCATAAATAGACTTTATTGCTCTGTACACACATACACTTGGGCCCCCACAGGGGTCCCTGTGGCTCTGCAGCGCTGCAGAATGTAGGCAGCCTCCAGCCCAGACACCACTTCCCAGCAGGATCTGACCCACCTACAACAAAAACAGGTGGTGAGAAGAGGCTGCTGCCCACTGCCTGCTCTGACAGCCCTGGCAAGCCCGGGGTCCCCCCAGCCTGCACCTGTCACACACATGGGCTGCTCAGTCAGGACTGGGCACAGCTACCAGCTCGAGAACCAGCGTCGGAAGAAGCTGCCCAGCGCAGATGAGGGGTCACTCAGGTTGGGAGCATGAAGCTCGTCTTGCTGCGGCCATGTGCCAGCGAACTGTGCCAACTCCTCTGGGAGGGCAGAGAGAACTCCATCAGTGGGGCCCCTGCCCGCTCCTTGTGTCCCCCCCAGAACCCCACTCACGATCATCCATGTTGACCACGTCCTCCCGGTAGTCCTTGTTCTGCCCATCTTCCTTGGTGGTGGTGATGAAGGCCTGGTCCCCCCTCCGGCGTGTCACTGTTGTCTCCCGGCGGCCCTGGCTGTCCTGCACAGTGCGGCGCTCCTCTACCGCCTGTGCAGAGTGCCAAGCCCTAAGAGACTCCCCGGCCACGGGGACGGTGGCCCCAGGTCTCCCACAGCCCTGCTGCATCTGCAGGGACACTCACCCCATCAGGGAGAGTCACTTTGGTGACAGAGACACTCTGGAAGTAAGAGTGGGACTTGGGCTCGTTGGGTCTCAGGATGGTCCCCAGCCCCACGGAGGAGACCTGGGAGTCCAGGTCTGGGGGGAGATGTAAGATGGTGGCCACAGCATGAGGATATGCCCCAGAGGCTGTGGCAGCACAGGTGCTGGAGCAGGGAGGGGAGAGACCACCCCAGCCCCAGCTCCCACCTTGGTCTTCCTTGAGGCCAGGAGGAGCCCGGTGAGCATCTTCCAGCTGCAAGAGAAAGCCACGTACCACTGACGCCAGTGACGGGAGGCACAGCGCGACACTGGGGCAACACTGCAACAGCACAGAGCTGTTGAGGCTGCGGGAGGCGGACCCCAGACCCCTCACCCACCCCTAAGAAGGGTCTCCATGGCCGGGCCAGATCGCCGGCGCCCCCGGAGCTCCCCGGGGCCGCGCTGGCAGGGGCGCTCTCCGGCTGCTTCAGCATCGAGTCCCGCAGCGATCGCCCTGCGCTGCCTTCATCGGGGCCGGGCAGGGCGGACTCTGGGCAGCAGAAGGGGGTCAGTCAGGCCGAGGGGCTCTGAGCGGCCCCAAGTGTCTCGTTCAGACCTTCCCGTACCCACCGAAAGGCTGCTGGGGCTCAGCCCAGAACCCCCCGAAGACGCCCAGGAGCTCGCCCATGTCCCGGAATAGCTCCTCGAAGGCGCCGCGGGACGAACCAGGACTGAATCCCAAGCCGAAGTCCTGGGGAGGCTGCGACACGGACGGGCCGCCATCCTCCTCCTCCTCGTCCCACGCCGCGCCGCCGAACAGCGGGTCCCGGGGTCTGCGGGACCGCGGCACTTGAGACACCCGGACAGCCCGAAGCAACCGGGGGCCGGAGGGTTGAAAGAGGGACAGGGTCTGTGCGGGCGGGGCCGGGCGGGGTGCCGGTACCTGCACCGCCCCGGGAAGCCGAAGAAACCGCGGAACACGTCGTAGAAGCTCATCCCGCTCATCCCGCTCCAGGGCCCTCCGGATCCCAACTCCCCCGCGCCGCCGCCGCGCCCGGGTCGCGCTGCCGCAAAGCGCTTCGGCCGCAAAGCGCCGCCGGGTGTCGCGAGGCGCCGAGGCAGCGGGGCCCGTCCCGTATCCGTCCCGGGCCCCGTCGGGGACCCCCGAACCCCGCATGGGTCTGACCGCCCCACGCCCCTTGCCCGGTTGCACGAGTGACCTCGGGGGTGCGTCCCGGGGCCCCCCGTGGGGGGCGGGTGCTGCCGGAACCAGCGGGGAAGAGCTGGCGGGTACCGGGCTCCATCCCGCAGCACCTGGGGCTCCTCCAGCCCTTCTCTGGCTCCCAGCTGAGCTCCGTGAGTCCATCTCAGCCCTGCCGCTCCCCCACCAGGCCCACACAGTACAGGCCCAGCTTTGCCCCCCAGCGCGGCAGGGACTCCCCAAGCCCCCAGCCCCTTACCTTGCAGCGAGGAGGCTGAGGGGGAGCACAGCGTCAACGGCAGCTCAGCAGCCGCTGCGGGGACAGGCACTGCTCCCTGCCGCACCAGTGGTCCCACTGCCCTCCCCTGCACCTGTGCCCACCCTCCCGTGACTGTCCTGCTGACCTCGTGGGGAAGAGGGGGCTGGGGAGCACCCCTCAACCTCCAAAAGGAGGACCAGCAGCACCAGAGTGGCGGGGACATAAGGCAGAGCACAGTACGAGGCAGAAATGAAGGGTGAAGGTCTCAGAGAAGGGAGGGGTAGGACAGTGGCATTATCTGTGCGCTGGCATCCTGCTGCCCACTGTTGCAGCTGGGAAAAGGAAAGATCCACAAAAGGAGGGGACAAAAATATCAGCAATAAGCTGGGGAGGGGTGGGGGAAGCACTGCCCCCGCTGCCCAGGGCCTCCCACCCCCTGCACCAAAAATAGGGAACGAGCCTGAGAAGGTGGAAAAAATACACACATCACTTTGTGATCTTTATTCTCTTCAGTAAATCCCCACCTTGGGGCTGCAGCTGAAGGGATCAGGTAGAACTGAAAAATACAAGATCTGGACTGCATAGAAAAAAAACAAAACAAAACAACAAAAACCCAAACCAAACCGAACCAACAAAAACCCACAAAACAAAAAAAACCCGAAACCAAACAAAAAAAAAAAAAAAAAAAAAAAAAAAAAGAAAAAAAAAAAAAAAAAAAAAAAAAAAAAAAAAACCAAAAAAAAAAAAAAAAAAAAAAAAAAAAAAAAAAAAAAAAGGAAAAAAGAGAAAAAAAAAAAAAAAAAAAAAACAACCCCAACCCAAAAGCAGAAGATACTTACAGCGTGCAAGCAGGGCAGGACCTGCACTCTGGGCCCGTGAGGATGGAGGGACATAGATGGAGAACATAAAATACTGGGGGGGGGCCCCCTTGGTGGGGGGGGAGAAATGAGAGAACTAGAGGACAGCATGGGGTTTTTGTTTTTATATACAAGACACATTTATCCATTAAATTTAGAACACGGTACAAAAAAACCACTTCAACTAATTAATCTTACAATGCTGCTCATATCAATTACTGGTCTTAATCCTAATAATAAAGGGGGTTTGCTGTAGGCGACTCGCAGCTTCCACTCCTTTGGATCTGAGAGGTTCTGGGGCAGCAGGATGGGAGAGGGGATAGAAAGGAGTAAAAACCAAAAAAGGCCCCTACGGCAAACGGTTCAGATCTGAATGCAGAGAGAGAAAAAAAAAAAAGAAAAAAAAAAAGAAAAAAATACAAATTCTATATTACATACAACAGGAAAGTGGCTGAAGACAGACAATGCAGAGGTGCCTGCAGCCTGCCCTGTGGGGCCCTGCCGGGGCTGGGGGCCCGGGCGCTCCCCACCGCAGGGCTCTCTCCTCCCTGGGATCCTTCGTCATCATCGGGGTCGCTGGGATTCTCTTCCGGAAGCAAGTGGTGGCGAGGGGACCAGGCCTCAGTTGGCGCCCCAGCTGTAGCTGTTGTAGGCGGACTTGTTGGCCTGGGATTTCTGGGGGATGGAGCTGCCTTGGCTGCGCTGCCCGGAGCCGCTCTGTGGGAAAGGGCAGAAGGAGAAGCAGGTGGTGAGTGCAGGGGAACCACCCCCAGCCTACTCCACAGGGCAATGCTGGCATGCCTTGGCCCCAGAAGACACTCGGACGACAGCTCCTCGGCAGCCGCCGATCCGCCTCAGCCCAGCTGAGCTCCCTGGCACTGGGGCAAGGGCTGCCTGCGGCATGGCGCAGCTGCACCATCCGTGCCCCAGCACCCTCCCTCGGCTCTGCACCTTCCTCCAGGCCAGCAGCGCCCAGGGCCACGGGCAGCTTGTGCCGGCCACCGAGCAGCAGGGAGGGGGGAGACAGGGAAGGGTTGGTGCGGGTTGTGTCTGCGCGCGGGTGTGTGTGTGTGCACATACTGACTGAGGGCCTCTCTCCTCGCCTCGCGGGGCCACGGGGCAGAAGGAAGGGGCTCTGTGATCCTGGGGAGCCTTAGGGGCGGGGCAGACCCCAGGGCAAGTGCAATGCATTTTCAGAGAGTTCATTACCTGATCTTCCTGCTGGCGTTGGCAGCACAGTATCATCTGCAAATATGGAAGCTGTTGCAGTACCAGGATATGTAAAATAAAGGGACAAACTATGACAATAGAAATCCACGGTTAGACCTGAAAGCTCCTGCAGGGTCGTGGCTATGGCGAGTAACCCCTTTGGTGCTGACCTGCAGAGCTGCCCCTCTGAGGATGGCGGAGGTCGGGGTGCCCCAGATGTGTCTGCATGAGGGGGCACTACCTGGCCATACCTGGTGCAACCCAGCAGCAGGGGGGTTGTGCCGAGTACCCACCCTGGCAGGGCGCACCCCAGGCCTTCTTTCTGACCTCGTCCTCTTACCAGCCCTGTGTGTATGTGCAGGTGTGAGCATGTGCATGTCACTGCGTGTGTCCGCTGCAGAGCATGAGGGAGGGAGGCAGGGAGGGAAAGGGGGACCAGGGGAGTAAAGGGGGAGCAAGAGCCCTAGGAGATACCCCAGCAAGGGGCTGAGGCACCAGGGGCATTGCTTACCTGCCCGTCCTGCTGCAGGTGGTGGTGGAGGATCTGCGAGTGAGGCTGCTGATGCGGGGTCAGGATGTGCATGAAGGGGGTGGGGGGGTATGCCGCCGCTGTTGCAGGGTTGATGGGGCCGCCGCTGCCCAGCGCCGAAGGCAGGTTGAAGGAGGCTGCTGGGGTTCCAGTGTGAAATCCCTGCTTCTCAAAGGATTGCTAAGAAGGAGATGCCAACAGCAGAGTAAGCGCTGGGAGCCAGACTGGCAGTGTGCCCCTCCCCATCTCTACACATCACAGGCCCAGAGTGAGCATGTGGTACAGAGAAAGGACAGAGCCTCTTCCTATGGCTCTTTCTGGACTTGGAATTGCTCTAAGCTGGGAAAGATCAAGCATTTCCCTTCTCCCTGGCTGACTGATCCAAGGGGAAGAGACCTCACTGCCCAGGGAGGCTGTCTCAGAGCTTGGCTTCTCTTCCCCAGCAATGCACTCCTGCCCACTCACAGACACTAACCTGAGTTTTGGAGTAGACAGAGCCCGAGATGTCCGGCACGCCTGTATTACTGGATGTCACGGATACACCTGGGGAGAAGGGAGAGGTAGGTGTTAGGCAGCAGCCACTGGGCCACCAGGAGCTGCTTGCTGCCAATGCCAGCAGGACCTGGTGGAAAGCTCCAGTGGTAGGAGGTCTGCAGACAGACTGGCCTGGGCAGCCAGGCCCTGGCATGACCACATACAAAGCACCCATATGAGCGTAAGTTATTTTGATCTGGACACACGCTGTTTCAAAATGCCTCCAGAAACCAGCTGAAGGGCTGGCTGCCATCCAGAGAAACACATGGAAAACAGCAGGTCTGAGGAGAGCTGGGGAATACAGGGGACAGACAGGGAAACAAACCCACAGCATGTGGCACAGCAGCAAGAACAGCCCAAAAGCTCCTCGGGTGTAAAACAGGCAATTGCATGTAAAGGCAACTCAGCTGTGGGCTGGGATGGCTGGTGCAGTGACTGACAACACAAGCCCCACAGGGTGTTGGCTGTCTGTAAAAGAGGGTGGCCCAGAGAACACCTCAGCCATCATTTAATGCCTGGAAAAAGTGTTGAAATGAAAGCAGTTTGAAGGACTCAACACCAGGTGACCTGGTACAGAGCTGACATATCTTTGCAAAGAAAAAATAGTATCTTGAAGGGCTCTAATGCAGTGAAAAAAGGGACAAGAGGAATTTAAAGGCTGGAAGAGGGAGCCAAATGCAGCCCTGAGTAAGTCAGCCAGACACCAACCAAGTACCAAGACAGGCGGCAGGTTCGTGACCTTCCTGTACCTTTGAATCAAGGACACTTCCCTAGAAAGTGTCTGCCAAACACTGGGGGGAAACAAGTTTGAATCCAGAACAATTGCTGTTCTGTTAGTCACATATAGGCAGTTAAAAAAAACAAACAAAACCAAACAATTCAGCAGCTTAAGCTTCCGATAGAGGTCCAAGGGCCCAGACAGCTGACTGTAGGACACAGAAGAGGGCATGAAGTGATCTATACCCCCCAAACCTGCTCCAGACCTGGATGCAGAACAATCCTGGGCCTTTCTAAGGATAATCAAACTACTTGGAAGTGGCACCCCTGGCACTTTTCTCTATTACTGCTGTAAGACAGCGCTCCCTATCACAGCCAGTAAGACTGGGAGCAAGCCCTGCTGCTGTGGAAGGTGCTCTTGTGGGTCTCTTACCAGTACTGTACCCATGAGAGCCATAGCCACTGGGCTGCTGGAAAGGGGTTGCTGATGCATTGACGCTGACATTCACACCATGCTGCTTGGAAGAGGTAGGAGCAACCTACAGAACAGAGAGGAACAGAGTGAGGAGAAGCTTTGCTGTGCCACCCTTCTGCCCAAATCCCACTCCTTGCCTCTGGGAAACTCACAGGGAACACGGCGGGCCCATACTGGAAGGTGCTGGGGAGCCCTGGTACCCCTGTGTAGTATGGCAGACTGGTGTAACTGTAGCCGGGAGGCAGCGCCGGGTTCAGGAACGTCTGCTGCGTGGTGTGGTGAGTCTGGGTCTGGCTCTGCTGAGGCTGTGCCAGAGTTGTTGCAGGAGCGGGGGAAGAGGCATCACCTCGGCCAAATTTTGTTAAGTCACCTGAAATAGAGGAGGTGAAAGGAGAGTGAAGAACAGGTGCTAGATCCTGGCCTATTCCAACTCAGCCCAAAGGTGGCCCAGTCTTTTGATAAGCAGTGACTTCACCCTCCCCCCACACCCCTCCTGCCACTGCCAAAGACTGTGGCCCTCAGGAGCCCTCAGACCTTTGCACACTGATAAGGCAAAGCTGTTAATTGCTCCTTGGCCCTAACAGGACTACAGAGGCAAAGGGACAGTAGCTAAGCCCACAATCTGGCACAGGATAAACCTGCCAGCAGAGCCTGATGCTAGAGCTCTCCCTCATCCCTCTCCGTGCACCAGCAGCAGAACTGAACATAACCCAGATCCTTGCCTGGGCTCTGCAGGGCTTGGGGAAGCTCCCTGTGCTGATCTGGATGAGCACCTGCTTGGCTCTTCCATGCAAACACTCTCCAATTCAGAGCTCACATAGTGCCATGCTCCAAGCTTGGCATTTCAGCCTCAGCTGGGCAAAAGCACTTCCACACGAACCAGCTCCTGCCAAAGTTGAGGAGAGGTGGTGCTGGAAAAAGAGCGAACTTTAAAGTGCAACAATTCCTAAAGCATGTGAATGCTCAGCACAGTCACTGCCCACTGGGGATTGGCAGTGCGTTAACGCACTTACCAAGGTCAGTGAGAGATCATGCACCCACTGGGCACTTGGGTTGAGTTTGACAGGTCCCAGATTTCTCACTTACTTTCTCCATGAGGACTGTCCCATAGAAAAAAAAGTAATTTCTCCATATTTTGTGTTTCTTTGTATTTTTACTCTCAGTACTTGAGAAGCACTGCTTACCACCTGCCTCACAACCACCTGGAAAGCAGTCCTCCAGTTGTAGGCCTTGCAGAATCTTTTCAGCCCTTCCTCACTCCCTTTCCAACTGCCCCATTAACTCCTACTTTGCCCACCTCTTCCCAGTATCAGACCTTGACACAACCAGACACCCAAAGGAAAGGCAAGAATTTAGCTGTGAGAAGCATGCTCCAAACCAAAAGCAGTGCAGGAGGCACAGTGCAGGTGCAGATGTAGCTCCAGTGGACAAAGCCACAGGATACTAGCAGAAGCAGCACAAACCCTGATGGGATGGGAATCAGAACAGTCTTTTTCCCTACCAGAGTATGGATTGCTGCTCAGGCTGGCATCTCTTCCAGTCAGTGGTGTGGTGGGTGTAGGGAATGGGATGCTGTAGTAATCCTGATGAATAAAAACAAAAGGAAAAGACATTTTATCAGCTCTGTCCAAAGTGCAAAGCAGTGTCTTTTGGGAGAGAGGAATTTCTGTACTGCAGCTACAAGATATGTCGGAGTATTGCAGTTCAACCAGCCACATCCAGACTGATCATAACCTACAGCAGCCCCAGGTTTTTGTAGCATGTACCATCCCCCTCATCTGGCTATTAGAAGAGCCAGATAAGGTCTACTGGTATGCAGTCCTTAAACTGCCTGGACCTTCCCCTCGCCCCTGCTTCACAATAAAATGGACATGTCCTATTGCTAAATAAAGCCCATTCTCATTAGGTATTTACTCACTGGCTCTGTCATGGATCAGAGGTGAATCTCTTTAACAGCACTGCTGTTGTAACTCACGCTCCCTGGCTCCACAAGGAATGCTGCTGTATGAGTAACTCATGCTCCCAACTCCCCATGTGCCAAGAACAACTGATTAACTCCTCACTGCTGCTACGGAGAGGTGCATCCACTCAGCACCCCATTTTGCCAGCTCTTCAGGACTGCCCACAGCTGACCTGTCTCTACCCAAGCAGCACCAGTGGAAGTGGTGTGTCCTGTCACTCTGCAATACTCACCAATGGGAATCTCGTCTGGAGCATTTGCAAGTCATCATATCCATACACCTGTGGCTAGAAAAAGAGCCAGAGATCATGTTAGGGATATGGACTAGATAAAGACACCTAATTTTAGATTAAACATTTAGATAAAAGTGAGAGAAAACCAGAAGTAGCCAGTCAACAGCCACATGAGCCACCAGCTGCAGGCAGCCAGAGTCTCTACACAGGTTGATGCTGCCGAAGTTTGTGTGAGTTGCTCAAAGGAAAGTGCTCCAGACCACAAAGCCAGTCAACAGTTCTTCTCTGGAAATCATCCCAAGACTGAAATCTGTCCTCCCCTTCAGGAGAGGGTGTGATACACACCTCTAGACTTTGTGGCCATTGCTACCCTTGCCCTGACTGTTTGCCCTTTGTCACACCACGTTTCTAACATAGCTGTGTGCTTTCCACACACTGTGCTCTGCCCAAGGGCTGCTGCTCCTCAAAGGCTGGAGAGGCTGCAGAGAACAGGCACATAGATTCTGCTCTGGGGTGATCACAATACACATTTACCCCCATGGGCACATGGGTATCACGGAAGAAACAGCAGGTCCAAATTCCGCCTGTCCAAGGCAGCCCTGCTAGGCTATGTCACAGTTTTTGGTTTCTCCACTATGCTACATCCCTCCCTGCTGCAGAGGGAGATGGGAGAGACCTGGTGGCATGACACCACTGCAAAGTTCCACTCACCGGATAGGCATGTAGCAACCCTGGAGCCATGATGTATGGATTAGGCAACAACGGCGGCACTCCAGGAGGGAGATTGGGAGGGGCTTTTCCTGAAAAAGGAAGAGAAAAGAAAAGCTCCACAGTGAAGCAAACAGCAGAAGCTCTCTCTCTTAGCCCTCACACCCTCCTCCAGTACAGCAGTACCCAGGAAAGTACCTGACGTGGTTGCAACGGAGCTGCGAGTCGAGGCCGTCACTGTGGAGTTGCTGCTGAGGCTGAGGCCCAGGCTGCTGACACTGCTGAGGCTGGACGAAACGCTGACAACTGGTGGGGCTGCTGACACCGTGCTGGAGGAGGTGGAGAAAGTACTAGCAGAAGAATGGAGGCTTGCTTCACTTTCCACACTTGTGTGCTAGGGAAGGAAGGGAGGAGAGTCAGGGGACCAGGCAGATGGAACCAAGTGCATAGGTAACACAGGGCACTCTCTACGCAGAACATTGTGCAGCTCTGGCTGCATTTGGACGTTTCTGCAGTGAACCCTGGCTTAAGTCCAAAGTCGTGACAGCAACCAACGCCTAATGCTTACAAGCCTCTCTCGTGGTTACATCCCAACACACCTGTCTGATGAGGGGAGCAGGACTTGACACCACATTTGCAGCAGGAAGATTTATTCTGCTGCAGAAGCCAATACCCAGGAACTGTACTGCAAGAGCTCCAGCAGTAGAGATGTTTGGTTACACTGCATCAACTACCAGTTTGCTCTGACATGTGGCTGTGACTCTGCAGCACCTTCAAGGCCTACTACAGCCTCAAAAGAAGGCGCTGCTCAGTCAGAAACAGGCAGGGTATCAACAGCCTTGAGCCACAGATGTATAGACAGTGTTCTGACATAACCCCCTGTCCTCTCTCTCCACACAGCATCCAAACTCCAGCAGGACAGCCAGCAGCCTGGCAGCTCCCATCACAACCACAGCCCCAAGGTCAGGCACCCCAGCAGATCCCGCTAAGTTGAGCAGAAATGTGGTACACAGTGCGAGAGCACACCCAGACTCACCAGAAGAGTTGAAGTTGATGTTCGCCCAGAGGATGTGGATGAGGACAGACTGTTCTGCTGGGTGGGTAATGCACTGCAGGAAGAGAAATAAAAGGTTGTCAAACCAAGGTGAGAGAGTCAACATTGGTAGCACCATCCCATTTCCCATCTGCTCGAATGGGATGAGCCATCTTAGTCTTCCTCATTGCACGAGACAGACTCTGATATAGATTCCTGCTTCTAGTTCTGCTTCTTCAGAAATCCACCCCCCTCCACTCGCTCACCTGCTGAGCTGGGCAGTCGTTGTACTGGGGAGCTCCTCACTGTGGCTCAGGCTGCTCAGGGCTGTTGAGTGTTGGCTGGCTGTTGTCAGCAAGGACGACGCAGACACCCCATCGTTGAGAGGTGCAATACTGGGAGCAGAGGGGGAATCGGATTTCACTGCAGGGCCTGTAGCACCTGAGAAAAAAGCTCTGGGTTAAGGGCAGCTACTGGCAATTTCCAGAGGGTGACACAAGGGCAAGGATCAGCAAGTGCTTAGCTAGAGGAGCCGGGAGATCTGGGGCTTCCCTCACTGCTGCCAACCAGTTAAACACTTACGATTGTGTTCTACATCTCACTTTACCCCAACACTACCATCAGCTCTTCAAAGAGCTTCAAGATGTACAGCTGAGGTGCTTTCTACACTCAAAACAGAGTAAATTACTGTCATAGGTGACCCTTCAAGGATCTCAAGGATCCATCAGCAGAAAGCTGAATGCTTTGAGGCAAGCAAATAAACCGAGTGGCAGCAATTAGTCCAGCGAGGAAAGAACTTGTTATCAACACAGATAAAGCCTCTCATTCAAAGCAGAGAACGTGAGCAGAACAAGAGATGCAGGACACCTGCTGTACTTGCAAGACTCTTACCTTCAACAGCCTGTGTGGTTTGTAATGGCGTGGGTTGTACAGAACTGAAACCATTCTGAGGAAGAAGAGAGGAAAGGAGTACTGGGCATTACAGATGCACATTTCCAGAGGCAGAGCTAATGTCACCTCTCTCCCACATCCCTCCGCAGTTATGAAAAGGTCCTGATACCAACATGTGCCACCAGACTGTGCTGGGGTCAGTCCCAAGGTGTAGCCCCATTCCAGCATGGTCTCCAAGTGTATATTAGAGAAATAAGTGCAAGAAGTTTCTCTGCTGCTGGTAGTTAGACTGCCTCAACATTCTCAATCCAAGTTCATTAGCCGAACCTGATGTTACTGAACTGGTGTGCAACGTTCAAGAACCAAATCCTCAAGACAAAACAAAATTCTTTGTCTGCACACCCCTCTAGGGTAACTGTGCGTGACACAACACATGCCCTGCAATCAGCTTGACTGCTGTTAACCCCAGTGGCCCAGGCCTAGGCATGAAACACAGCTGGGGGCAGCCAGAAGAGAGCTCTCATGAGGGCCCACGAGCCACACAGTGAGGCTGGAGGATCACAGAACCATTTGATAAGCCACTCAGCTTCTCCTGCGACACTTCACACATGAGGCTCACTCAGCACAATGGGTGAGCAAAGCTGTTCTCTTACCTTAGCCTGGGTCAGATCTTTCTGGGGTGAGGAGGAGATAGAATTTGGGTATCGCCTCGTCTGGGTGGATCTCTGTTCGTACAGTGGTCCCTGAGCACTGTTCTGGGAGGTAAATGTTGCTGTCTGTATTGTGCCACTCTGATAACCAGACTCCTGGCTTTGATTGGACGAAATTGTGGATGAAGATTCACTACAAAAGAAAAAAAAAAAAAGGGTTCCTCCATTTTCCTCCTAAACAGCCCTGCTGTAAACTGCTGACCCAGACTGGGCTCTTCACTTCAAATACTCAAGGTAAAAAGCCCCAAGCATCAGTATGAAGGCACCATATGAAGCAGCCAAGCCAAGAAACATGCCCAGAGAGCAGGGCTAGCCCAACCGTGGACATCCAGCTGCAGCCTTGCCTCACACACTGCTGTGCCTTAGGCAACATTTCATGAGCTGCCACCACTCAGGTCCCAGCACTCAAGGGACTGGCCAGTTACTAAGGGTCAGCCCAACAGAAGACAAATACTTCGCTTTGACAAAGCACCATCACCGTAGATACACCTACCCCACTGTGTCCCAGTGTGCCAGGCAAAAAGAAGGACAAAGCACTCAGAATCTGTTCACCAGAGACATGGAGCAGTTGTGCTGGGGATTCCCTTCCTGTGTTTCCAGCAACACAGTTTAAGGGCAGCAGGAAAACTGCTTTCTGTGCAAGTACCGCAGGCCAAAGAGGGACAGAGCTGCCCGATGAGTCTGCTGGCAACTTGTGCTTTGCTGTTGCATACATTGTCCCCCCTTTGTGACCAAAGCACAGTCAGAAAGGGTCTACTAGTATGCAGGACAAGTCAAGCCCACAGGACCAGCAACCTTCCAAAGCTGCCTGCTTGGATTAATATGTTCCTGGTCCTCACCTGGCCGAGCTGGTGTAGAGGCTGCTCTGAGACTGGCTAACAGCAGTGCTGGTTGTGGGCGTCGATTCGTACTCGGCAAGAACAGGCTCTGAACCAAACTGTAACGCCCCAAACTGCAGGTTTAGCCCTGAGATATCCGACGAGCCAGGCATTTCCACCGCAAGTGCAGGAATCTGCAAGGGACGGAGGAACAACAGAACAGGTCAATCATTCCCAGCGATTAGCCCAGAGAATGACTTCAGTACCCACATTTCCCAGCACACAATGGTAGTTATAGGCTTGCGGCCTCTGAATTACACTGTTCAACCCAGGCAGGCACACAACTCCATCGCCCCCACAAACACCCCGTGCTAAGAGCAGGAAGGCCAAGCCCAGACCTTCCCCCTCAGCAGCCCAAATGGATGTTTCTGCAGCTCTAACACAATCCAATGCCTGCTTCCCCACCATTGGTCTGCACCTTTGATGTTAACGATGCTTTTTTCTTTTGCTGCTTGAGCTTCTGCTGTGCTGGCTGGGGACTTGAGGACTGGTTGTCCGAGGACCCTGGGGACATCTGGGGAACTGGATTGGTTTTGCTGGGCAGTGGTGAGGATGGGGGTGCCGGCGTGGTTGTGGAGGCAGTCACCACAGGCTGTTTCTCCTGCATGAACACTTCTATCATGGTTGAAGTTGATGTGAAGCCCTGACGCTTGGTGAAGGGACTATGCACGGAAGAATCTGTTGGGTTCTTGAGATCTACGGGACAAGACAGAGGTGAGTTAGCAGGGTTTGCTTCCTTAAAAATAAATCAAGTTCTGACACTTATCAAGAAAAATAAATCCTTTTCCTCTATGTTTCATCCTGAAGTCTGTTAGAGAGCAGAGAACTTCAGCACCTCTGCTCCCAGCCTCACACTCTCACCACCATCAACGCCAAGCCTCTTTAAGCCCTTCTTCCCTCAGTTTCTTCCACCATCTCTACAGGACAAAGCCAGCTTGCATGACATAAGTCCTCCATTCTCCAAGAAAAGCTGGACTTCAGAGTCCCTCGTGTGGAGACACTGCATGTCAGAGTCCTGCAGGCCACTTCCTTCCCCTCTCTGTTAACATTCCAGCATTCCATTGCCTCCTCCTTCCCCTGCAGGGACTAGGTATCTCCAAGCAACATCACTCCTTGGGGCTGCCTACCCTCAGGTATTTGCACCACTCTCCTCCTCTGACAAAGCCTTTCCACAGTTTATTCAAAAGCAACTCCTATTCTCTGTGACTCTGCTCTGAGGCTTCTTGTCTGAGAAGATCAGAAGCTGCCAACACTGACTGTCACTAGGACAGGGCTCAGTTTTTCTTCAGCTTAGATTTGAACCAGAGCCATTTCCCTACAACACGCACAAGCTGAAGGAAATGACACTAGCACTCAACCACAGCAAAACTCAGCTGTTTATTCCCTCATGCCAGCCCAGAGATACAGTTACTTCCTGGCATTTAACAGCAAATTCCCTTAAAATTCCCTTAAAAGATAATATGAGTTCAGCAGGGAGAGGAGACTGACAAGAGTTTGTATATAGCAGCTATTCTCCAGAGGTGTCCTTTCAGACCTTTTTCTGGCACAGCTTTACACCCGGAAGTAGTTCTGCACACTCTGAGCGGCTCAGGAACACCAGATCCCTGGCCCTGAAACTGTCTGGAATGACAGATTCAACTGTTCCAAGTATAAAAGGAACAAGGAGAGATTCACACACACTATTACACTTTAGTCTCACCCACGGCTTTTAATTTTTTCAGCTCAGCTAAATTGGTTGTGAACAGACCCTCTGCTGAATCCCTCCCACCGCTGCTCACAACGTGCCTCTGCAGTTCTGGGAGAACACATTCCCTTCCCTCTGGGGAGCCGCGCTGCTTTTCCTTACCGTACTGCACCAGAGACGAGGTCTGTGTGGTGGATCCCAGGTCCCAGGAAGCAGCAGTGGTACTCCCAGCAGGCTGGGTGTGCTGAGCTGCCAGCTGAGCCAGTGCCTGGGCTGTCTTGAACTGCTCCAGGAACTGTGACCCTGTAGTACTGCTGCCTTTGGCCTCCCCGACATCTCCAAACCCTTTCCCCAACATGCTCACCTGCAATTTCAGCAAGAAGATAAAGTCAACGTCTCCCATGGCTTGGAACTTGGCTCAGAGGACAGGTACATCTCTTAACATAAGCCCAAACACATTGTACCCTGCTGCTTCTCACTGGGTGCCTCAGCTTAACACTCTTGAGCTCCAAACAGACACACACTGCTGGCAGGAAGGGCTCATGTGTCTTTCCCAGCCTCCGTTGTGTGTGAACACAGGTATGCCCATCTCTTGCCCAACCCATGCCATGGTACAGTGTCACGGAGGGTTACAAAGGAAGTTAACAGACAGGATCTTAAAAAATGTACTAAATTATTCTCATGCATTCAGTTACACTAAAAGAGAAACACCAGGACAACTTGCCTTTATAATTAATGTGGTTTTGAAAATCTTTCCTCAACTATCTCACCATTAAGTAAACAAATTTTATTTCTTTTTGCTAAAGTTACACAAAATAGCATCTGCCCAGGTCTATGCCCATCCCTGACTCTAACTCAATGTCTCCTTCCTTCTCCTGTCAGTGGATGCCAGCATTCACCAACACCAGTTCCCAACCAGTTCTGTTTCTCAAATTGTTGGAATTGCAAGCCCTGGACCAAAAGAGCTTTTCCTTTCCTTTAAGCAGGAAAGAAGCATGTTTTGCAAATTTGACAAGGGCAGCAGGGGAGGAATTATCCCAATTATTTCAAATTGAGCAACGAACTTCAGGTCACTGCTTTTAAAGCAGACTAGCAAATTATTTGGCTCTACCAGCCCCAAGCAGGGAGCAAGTGTCAGGACTGTATTTCCTATATTACCCAAACAGACAGAACAACAGGGGATAAGCAACCTCAGCCAAACACCCACTGGCAGAACCAGCATTTCCTTACCATGCTGTGGTGCGAGAAGGAGTTTCCAGAGGCAGGCTGGGATAGAGCACTCTGCTTAGAATTGCTGAACACCAGTGGCTGTGCCAGGGAAGGAGTCTGGGATGACTCCAGGTTTGTTGACTCATTCTCCATGGAAGAGGGTGTCTTTCCTAGCAGGACTGCGAGATCAATTCTGGGTAGACAAAGACCCACTGAGGTTATCAGAAGCTCCCGCTTCCATTAGAACAGTATTCCCCCTCCAGCCTCACAGCTTTTACTTTACAAACTGAAGGAATCTGCAGAACGTTAACTCACAACTGCCAGTAGCAACCTCAAAAAGACAGACCGACCAAGCAAGACTCTAGGCATGGCCTTTGATTTTAAACTATGTTTTACCTTAATTTAACACAGCAAAATGCCCCCAAACCTGAAGAACCAGCAATAGAGCCTAGGAAAATCTAATCCAGGATTAGGACCCAAAAACTCCTAAGTCAACCCTTCCACTTAAATCCACCTCATCTCATCTCATTCAGAGCTGCTGCATTTTAGCTAGCTAGTAAGGTTTAGCTGAAGCCAGCAAATTGCTCCAAGACTCATGAGCTACTTTTCATGACGTAAACAGCATGACCATGGGCTCTCACCTTTGTCCAGCTGTGATTGTCACATTCTCAGCAGGTAGAGGCACTGAAGACACATTGGAGGCTGTGAAGATCTTTGTCTCTGACAGCTGAAAGATAAAAAAGGAAAAAAGAATCCAAAAATGAGAACAGCATGTCATAACAGTGCCTATGGCACAAAGCACATGAACATTTGAGACAAAGAGCCACAGAAAAACTCAAGAAATTCAAGTGCTTAGATTGAAACTTCTCTAGCATTTGGCTCCCATCAGAATCAGCTCCTATTTCATTTGTTTCTTCTCAGGCAAGCGCACAAATCACCTCCCAGTGAAAAAAAAAAAAACCCTCTCAAATCATTCTACAAATTTCCCATAATCCACAAATCCCCTAGGACTGCTGGGACCTTGGGCTGTTGCTCTGAGTCAATGGCATGCAGCACAGACCTGCAAAAGCCCCTGCATAGGTAGGTGCAAGCACTGGTAGCAAAGTCAAGGAGAAACTTGGGACCCGTAGCTAAGCTTCCAGTGATCTGGGCTCACTTGGATGATCTGACCAACAGATCTACTTCAACTGTGGAAGGGAAAATAACATTGCTCAAGTATTGGTGGAGGGTTAGCGACAACCTGTGATTTAGCCTGGAACATATCTGAACATGAACAGCTTCTATTCCAGACTGAGGAGCTGCCACAAACTGAACTGCCAGAGTTTAAAAAGTAAATCCACAACTCCTGGGAGCACCTCACACACACTGAAGGGAAGAAAGGCTCTCAGAGGCTCCCTTCTAGCAGAGAACTGACTGAACAGAGAAAAGCTGCTCATATCTCCAAACAAAGCAGTAGTGCTTCCCTCAGGTGGTGCCTGGAAAGCAAATGCTTCCCGTGCTTGCCCATTCTGCAGGCTGAGCCAAAATGAGCACGCAAAACTAACAATCATACTAAAAAAGCCCAACGCTGCTCCCATCTGCAGGAACAGAAGTCCTTCCTTGATTTGGAGAGAGACTGAAGCCCATTTCAGAAGAAACTTACAGATAGGCATTAACAGGAGGTGCTAACCGTGCCCATTCTCCCCTGAAGGAGACATCAGGTGGAGAACACAAGGTGGTGAGACACACCAAAGAGCATGTCAGAAGGTAAAGCCAAGAGCTTCTTTTCCATCCAAATCACAAGGACCAGCAGAGGTACATGATGTGCACGGAACCATGAAATTGCTGCTGGTGTGATCAAAGGCAAACCTTCCCCAACTGCCATTCCACCAGAGGAGTGGAACAAGAATCCTGTGTGGAGTCAGGCCAATTTTTGGAAGAATTCCATCTTGCAGTTACAGGAAATGAGAGGATCAGCCTCAATGGCCCAGGAGATCTCTTCTTGTCTTGGGCTCCTATGACAAGCTCTATTACACACATCCTGTAGAAGCTGCGACAATTACTTATTCATCATAGCTCCCGGAGCTGGGAGCCTGGCTGGGGTTCTGTCCACAGTTTGGGGAGGATGGGCTTTGAGCTGCCCTGGCAGCTCTGTGTGTACAGACAGGACAGCAGCCTGCTGGTAGATGCACAGAGGAGATGGGTTTGGAAAATACCTACATCTTCATTCCAGTCCTCCGTGCCCCATTCTTCTGTCGCTGCCCTCCATGCACCTGTAAGGACAACAACAGGTACAGAAGTTATGCATGCATCAACACTCTACCTCCAACAGCTGGGGGAGCACTGGGGAGCTTTGCAGGCAGCCAGGAGGACTTCTATTTGCCAATCAGACAAGTTAAAGCAGTCAACCTCAACCCACGCTTTATGGTCAAGGTACCGTGATGGGATTGCCTCTGCCTTGCTGGTGCAGGCTGGGCTGAAAAAGAGGGACTGCTGGGCTGGCAGATAGGGCAACTCACACCCTCCCAACACCCAAAAGGGGAGCTGAGCTCTGCAAGGAAGCCCCAGCATCGTCCCCAGCCTCCTTGGGCCATTTTCCTGACTTCCCCTTGTACTACAGTAGCTGTAGGTTTGTGCACCTGCAAGCAGTCAGTGTTACCCCAGTAGCTCGGACAGAGCACCTCCCTCACGGGCCTTCTGCCAGCTCTGGCACAGGATCTCACCATCCAGGTAAACCTCAAGTTTCTATAAAACTTAAGGATAACTGAGCCATTCCCAGGATTCATCTTTCCCCCAACAAAAAAAAGTCTTGAAACCTCAGCGCACCAGAACCTCCTGTGCAAAGGCAAATGGGATTCAGAAAAGAGAATTTAAGGGACTAAGCAATTCCTGCGTTTTCTGTGACCAGCTTCAGAGATATGCTCAAAGTGTGCAGCTTGAAGTACCAGGGAGAAAATTGGGAAAAACCTCAGCTGCAATCCAACACAGTGCAATTTAAGCAAGCAAAATTTACCAGAAAGTAAGAGTTTTGCCTGGCTGCATTTTCAACTTGTTCCAGGTCTCGCTTCCATCACAGTTTAACCTCTGTATTTTGAATATTATGTAGCAGTTTCAGACTCCAAAATTTGGTTTGGGAAGAGAGCAGGAGCTTTCACATCCCCAAAAATCTCAGAGCATAAAGCCAGCCCCATTTTGTGCAGCTTGTTTTCAGTCCAGACAAACCAGATGAATGAAATTTGAGAGTGCCAACAGGGTTAATCCTAAAGACACTTACTGGATGGAACAAGTTGGTGTCAGCTCTTTTACAGCATAGAGCACAGCACGTGGGGAAGGAGAACATTCTGAGTTCTTCTGCAGGACACAGATCTCCCCATATAGACTTTAATTGGGTATTTAAACAACCACTTGTCTAGAACTGGGGGATTTAGTGCATGAAATAAGTATCAGTGAATTATTCGTTTTTCATTGCTTTTTTGTTTTGCTTGACTAGTTGAGCCAATTCAAGAAGTCTCCCAGGAGTTACTTTTTTATATATTCAAGTCTGAAATACAGATATTAATACAATATCACTTGCCGGAACGCCAGGAGTCTTAAGGCACACTACCCCTTCCTCCACAGCCAGAACCATCAACACATTCAATGCAAAACACATCTGTAGTTTAGAAACCTAAATTCCCCCAATCCTTAGATTTTTGGTGCCCTCACAGCAGTAGCGGGAAGGCTACTTTCCAGATTTTCATGGATCAGAAAGATCACTCTAGCCCAAGCCTTACCCAAGAGGTGAAGCAGGAGCTGAATGTACCTGCAGCTGGCCCAGAGAGCAAGAAGACAGGAGAGTTGCCCCAAGATGAGTTTGTGCATGCAGGAACACAGCATAGGGCTCTTATGTCTTGTTTGTTTGGGGAAAATAAGAAGAAAAGAAAAGCAGCACTAAAAGCAGAAGGAAAGCCTGCAGATGAGGAGCAGCCATTGACAGGGCTTTCCCAGCAAGTCTACTCCTCAAACACCGGACACTGACTCAGCACAGCTCAAGCTCCCTACACACAAACGGGCAGATGGAGAATCAAAGACCTGCAATGTATAACCAAGTATTCACCAGGAACACTTCAGAAAGCTCCCAACTAGCACAGCATGGGAAGTTTTTTTAAAGAAAGCAACTGCATCACTCTCCATCAAGCTCTTCTGAAGGGGAGAGCTGCAACACAAGCAATACCCTGAGCCTTCTAACACCATTTCAGAAGGGTGGTCTTCTGAATAGCAAGCCTTCCTCTCTGCTTTCAGAAAGCCCTTCAAAGACCTGCTGATCTTTAAGCTCCTCAAACCAAGAAAAAGAGGAGAAAATAAAATTAAGCCAACAATGAGTGCAAATATGAATGTGGTTAAGGAAAAAAAAAATCCCCTTGTGTCTCCAAGTTTTTCACATCCCTCCCCAAATATGCTCTCTTCATTTTAAACTGGGAGACAAGAGACCCAGCTTGCTCCTCCCACAGCCCAGTAGGCAGTCTGCTGCCTCTCAAGGACTTGATCCAGGCTTGTCACCCTTCACTGGGAAGGCAACAGACCCAAAGGCCCCCACTCTGCACCTCGAAGGAATGTTAATCCAAACAAAGCCAAAGGGCAGCAAAACCACAATGGCAGTGCTGGAGCAGATGGCCTTGTGCTGCCTGTGGAAGTTAAAGATTAACCCTGAGGTGGGAACCAGGAAATGCTCCAACACAGCAGAAGTACTCCACGTATGTCTGCCTGCCTTCGGGCCCTTGCAAGAGAGACTCCTCAGCTTCAACACTTCTCCTCCTGCCCCGACCTTCAAGAGTCAAGTGGTAAGTTCTTCTAGAAGGTCCCTTTAGCCTCAACTTCAAGACCTCAGGTTAGCTGGAGGAGACGGTAAAACACAATGTTTGCCTTATTATGGATGCCAATGGAATTCTACAGAGATAAGGCAAACTGCATCATCTCATGGGCATCTCTTGGCCTCATAAGGTATAATGGTGTAAGAGCAGGAAACGAAGTGGCCAGGCACAGAGCAGCTTTGCCATCAAGCATCCCTGTCATCTCAAAATCCACCATCATCTCCAACTGCAGGGAGGTGAAGAGGAACAGCCAGGCAGCCTGAGCAAGCCAGAGCAGCCATTAGGCACTGCTCACCCAGCAGCAGCCATAAGTAGAGGCAAAGCACAGCGAGAGTTCAGCCAGACCAACTGCCCTTGCAGCTGTGTTGTGACCCTAAGCAGGGACAGCAGGGAGGCCAGTGGAATGGCACAGGGACAACAGCAAGTCACAGCTTTCAGGATGTGAGACAAAAGGAATATGACTGAGCTGCCTCACACTTCCTGCCCTCGGGTGGGATACTCTGTCACCAGTGCTGCGGACACAGAGCTGCTCTGGGCATTGAGAAGCAATGACTGAAGTCAAAATTTGCATAATACACAGGAATTGGTGTTAGCCTCTCCCAATTTACATTCAAGGTGTCAGCGTTAGTAAAAGCACAGTCAGAACAAATGTCAAATATTAATTAAAATGAACAAATTAAGAGAGAGAAGAATGACATATCCACAGATATTTCAGATTTTTTAAAAAAAAGCTATAAAGTAAAGGTATCCGGGGCAATTAGTGCACCTGGATGTATCGTACCAGGAGCAGTGTCAAATTTTCGGGGATAATTTGACCCCTCACCCCCAATGAAATCAAGTCCTGAAACAAAAAAAAAAAAGAAAAGAAAGACAAACGGTGAAATTTTGACTTAAAGACGTGAAGGTGAGTTTCATTGCCCCCATGTACACCAGTCACATTGTACCTGTGGATATTATTAATTGAAAGAGATGCCTGTGGCTACTAAAATGGAAACAAAACAACCACACACAACACAGGTAACCAGTGGAGTTGCACAATAAACTTTACAGCTGTGTTGTAGTACTAGAGCAAATTTGAGTTGTTCGTTAGAAAAATCTTCAGTTCCCCCCTAAACACACTCTAACCCACTTTGTTCCACAATTCCACAAAACACCAACACAGGAAAAAGAAAACCATCCACGTAGAAGCCTGCTCCCACTAGACAGTTAAACTTCCAGCACACAGAGCTTGTCCACTCTCATCCCTTTTTCTGAGGAGGCAAGCACACCCACTGCCCCTAACACATTCCCACACTACTCCCTCTGGTATTTAAAACCCCTTCGCAGCTGCCAAGATGATCGCTCTGTCTGCTGGTGTATCACAAGAACATCCTCCTTCCACAACAGCTGTTTTCAGAAAGAAAAAAACCAAATAAAACCCAAAACCCAAACAAAACCCATGAAAGCACAAACGACCCACCCCCACCCCTCTCCCTGACACAAACAGTATGAAGTAAAACGTATCCCAGTTTATGGGACTTTAATTCTCTCTTTCCAAACCTATCAGTTTTTCAGCAAAACCAAGAAGTATGAAGTGGCCTAAAACATCATTAACACAGGTGCGGATGCTTCTAACACCCAAAATGTGGTATTTACTTCAACATTCAGTAATTGTGGGAAAATAGTTTGACTTTGCATGGTGCAAGATTGCTCCATAAAAAAGACAACAAAACCACCAGTGAGCCTCCCCCAACAGGCTACTTACAGTCAAGGACTGTGACTGTCCCATTATCACACTGCAAAATCTGAGTTCACCTGTGTCTCAATATTGTGCATACGTGAAACAAAACCCAGAGCAACAGTTTTCCAACGCAGGAGAATGTGCAGGGGACACTGGGTGTTCAGAATCACCCAGCAAACACACTTGCTTCAAACAGGGAAGGAAGAAGAATTGCTTTCAGCTCGTTTCTGTACCCATGTCCCATCCCACCACGGCTTGAGCAAGATGACCATGAAAGAAAGAATGCTCCCAGTATCAAAATCAAGAGCAATACCTCTGACTCCAAGTAATATGCTCTGGAGGATGCACCAAACACTGGGAGATCTTGGATCTGCTTATCACACTACAGTTTACAAAAAACACTTTTCCGAACAGTAGCATGGTTTCTACAGGAAAACAAACAGAGGCGAGTGTTCCTGTGCCTCTGTTGGGCAACAGCACCCACAAGCTCACCCCAGAGCAGTCATCCAGCTCCCATTTCCAACGTGCAAAGGGTGCAAAGTGTCAGGGTCACCGAAATCCATCTCTGAACCAACAACCCGTTCCTCCATCCCTGAGCCTAAGACCTGCCTAGAATGTCCTCATTGCAACTGGATGGATGCAAAATCCACTCACGCTCTCAATACAAACCAGCACACCCACATGTGGAGACACTCACTTGTGCCATCATCTGGCTCAAAGCTCCCAGTGTTGTTCCACGTGTTGTTGTTGCTATTCCCGTAGTTCTCATCCGTGCTGGCCGGCTCGGCATAGTCAGCTGGGTTGAAAGTTCTGTAAGAAATACGAGGATGGAAAAGCTCACTCTGCCAAAGCATTTTGAAAGGAATTGATTTTATTCAGACCATAACACATCTCACAAGGCAGTTCTCTCAGCAGAGAGATGCTTCAGCTACACCAGCCATCCCAAATTTAAGTTACCATGATGCAGTTTGGGCCTTATTAACAAAAAAAAAAAAGGAAAATGGGAACAGAAGTGACTGACACAAACAGTACTATCCATGCACAGACTTCCATATTTTCACTGTGGTTTGGGTCAGTGAAACTTACCCCATGCCTTGGGCAGAAAATCTTCCCCCCCGCCGTCCAGAGCCACCTGTAAATACACACACACGCACTGCTTGTCCCTTGGCTCTACATCACCAGGAAAGAAACACTTCAACAACATACAGAGTTCTGACGCCCAGAATATGAAAGTGGAGAGGATCTTCCTGGGTTGATGGGACTGCCATCAACATTTTTCGATGTATGGGAGTGACCTCAGCTGGCTGGCAGCATGATTAGTAATGCATCATTCCAGGCTCAGATGAGTTTTCCAGCTGGCCGTAAGTACTGGACCCCAGGTTCTGATTTCTGCAGTATGTGACCTCAGCAACAATTCCTAAGCAGCAGATTTTGGGTTAAGATTAATTTCTGCCCCAAGTATTTAAAGCCCAAGCCAGTGGTGGTGCTCAGATACATTTGCAAGAATGATGAGGATGCAGGTTCTGTTACTAACAAGCCATTGGCCCATCTGCTAAAATAGTCAACCTCGAGTTTTTTAACTTCCCACCTCTGTAATAAAGCACAATTTCTTCTAACTCCGCAGATGGGATGCAAGAACTAGGTGCTGTTTCTAGCATTTTTAAGATACGAAAGCAACATGTAGGCACTAAAAGTAAGCACGAGAACTGAAACATCAAGTGCATATTTTCAGTTTGGCAATTCCTCCCATAAAAGAGGCTTTGGAACCTCATGGGAGATAGATACACTGATGTCATTCTTCTCCTCCCACCCCCTTGGATCTCACATCCCGTGTGTACCTCGGCCTCGGCCACGTCCCCGCCTCCCTCTTTCCGTGCCTCTTCCAGAAGATCCTCCACTCTTACCACCATCTAGTCCATTTTCCTGGCCCCGAACTGAAAGACAGAACAATGCAAAGACAATTTCAAGACTCATCCTGCTTTAGTGGAGATACTCAAACCAGACCTCAACCCCCAAAATGCAGTGGCTGTGTGGGGGACCACATCACCACACGCTCCCTGAATTTTTGATTTAAGTTGATGGTTAAGTGAGGGCATCACCCAAAGAATCATCTCAGACAGGGGAGCATTAAACAGATCCACACACACACGGGTGGTTTTCCTCACAGATGTGTCTGCCTGAAAAGTTTTACTGACAGCTGTTATGCAGCACAGAGTGCTTTGGTGTGAGAGTTTTGGGGCTTATTAAAGGGCAGGTCCATACACTCTCTTCCACGGGTGGCACCTCGCCCTCGCCTCGGCAGCCCGCCACGTCGTCTGCTGAAATCCCGCTCCCGATCCCGGTTTTCTTTGCTTTCTTCACTGGGTTCTGTCTGTCCACTCTCCTTCTGTCCTGAGACACCCTTCTTCTTCCCAACCATTTCCCAGGAATGCTGAAGGTTTGCAGAGGGGAAAGAAATTAATCACAGTTTGATCAATGAAAGGTGAAAATACACAAAGATTTAAACATGTTAAAGAGAATATAACAGGGGTCTCTGCAAAAATGGTTTCCAGACCAACTTTTTTTTAAGGAGTCTATCAGCCTACACACAGCACATCATCTTCCTTCAAGCCAAGATTTCTTACAGCTGACTGGCGTGCAGTTTGAGGTAACAGGAGATGAGTTACTCTGTTTCTGCTAAGATCTGTTAAAATTCTTCAATAGAGAGGGCATGATACTTCTAGAGTTCAAAGCATGGATAAATTTACCTTGCTTAGGGGAAAAAAAGCCTGCCATTTCACACAGGTCACCAGGAGCTCTCAGAATAACCTAGGTAAATGTTTCATAGTGATCTGCAGTCAACATTTGGGCTAAGTTCTTTCCATAGATGCAAAGTGATTAACAAAACCCCTCCCCTAAATATCAGCTCAGATGGAGAGAAACATCATAGAATTTATCCAACAGGCAAGTTCAACTGCAAAACATTAAGTATGCCTCCAGCTAACTGCAGTGGGCCTGTACCCATGTATTTTCTGACAGCTGCAGCCATTTCATACTCCTAAACCGATGCTGCACACTGTTGGAACAATTAAAAACAGTCTTAAGTCATCGACAATCACCTGAAAACACAACTGGCAGACAAATTAACAGCTGGGTTTGAATGGCAGTATGCAGGGACAGTGACAAAAACCCCAACAACATAGCGGCACAAACTGCCATGAAACCCAAGGCTTCCAAAGTCTTTCTCCATAGGTATCTGGCTCAGAAATAAACCTTAAAATTATAGTACTCCAAGTAAACATTTTTTTAAACCAAATCTAATCCAATGCTAAGATCATACCTGCTTAAAATACAGTACATTACCAGTAACTAGCTCAGCAGGTAACCTGTCTTCAGCACTAGAGCACCCAAGCAATTAACAGGTCTGTTTCTTATAAGAAAATCCCCTATCTGGGATTGCTGCACAAACTGGATCCAGGCCAGAAGCAGCTCCAAGGCGCTTGACCAATGGCAGTGCGAGAGCTGCCTGTGCTCAGTGATGCTGTGACTGCAAGGCCACCGGGCTGGAGCAGTGGCAGCCCAGCACTTCCTCTGCCAGCTCCCTTGCCTGCCTCCCCACGGCCCTACCCTATAGGACCTCGTGCTGCTGATCCAATAAAGGAGGTGCTGCTACACAGCATCGTGTGCTGCACACTGTCCTGGGTGCTACTCTCATGAGCAATGTGTTTCTCCAGGCAACCAAGTTGCTGTGATAGCAGGGTTTGTTCTCTGACTAGAAGACACTGACTACAAGACATGTGGAAGAGAATACAGTTGTGGCAGAGCTGTGCTTCAGTAATGCACACCCCTATCATTCTCTTTTCTGAAAGGATTTTCCAAAAGCTATTTTATTCAGTTGTTAATGGAAAGGGCTTTCTAAAGACAAGGAGGAACACATATGTGTGTTGTACAGAACTTGGCTGAAGCCAAACCAAGCAGAGAACCAGACACTGGGGAGCAGCTGCAATACGCAAAACATAGTCCGAGATGTCCAGCTCATCCACATACCCCCAGGGCTTATCACAGGCAAAAAAATGAGCTAAAACATAATATTCTAAAATGATATTTAGACCCTCAACTCAGAGTTGAGTTGGCTCCAACCAAACCAGGGTGCCAGGAGGATATGTGAGATCAGCAGCGGTTTGGAAGGATCTGACATTCATAGGCTGTTTCTTGGGCTGTAACAGAACCCGCATCTCTGCGGTCTTTGTCGCAAAAGGAATGACACTCTGCACACAGGCAGAAGGTTCCTCCTAAACAAGCACTCTTGCTCTTCGGCTGACCTCAGCTTGCCTGAGACAAGCACCTGCATGAGAAACAGCAGCCAAGCCCAACTCCACAATAACAAACAGCAAAAAGGCCCTTGAAACCGTGGCATAGGCAGCAGCGCAGAAGCCAGTCAGTGCAGCACTGAGAAGTGAATCTTTAGGGCCAGAGACACAAAAACCACATTGCTCCGACAGAAAGGAACCACAGCTGACACACACCTGCCTTTCAGTGCAGGTCGCTCAGCCCTCATGGGGAAAGGTAAGTTCCTTCACACTCAGTGGTGTGAAAGCACAAACAGATGCCACTGTACTATTGTTGAACTGCTTGAATTCAAAAGTAATAGGAAGGAGATTACTTAGGGCATTTTCTCCTCTATTCCTTCAAGTCTAGGGCCATTCTCACAGCCTGTGCAAGCCCACAGAGAGCAGCGTTCAGCACCGGGTCACAGTCACACTGTGCATGCTCCTGTGGAACTAGTTAGCCATAGTGGCTCTCCTTATCTTGCCATTACTGGATGCCTCACCTCCAAATATGCAGTTACACTGAACTAGGCCTCACCAGATTTACAGGACCTAATCCTACCGTGTCCGGATTGCCCTCCAGCAGCACATTGATGGCTCTGTTGACATCTCCATTGCAGTCGTGCAGAGCAATCACACACTCGTCCTGGTTCTTGCCTGTGATGTCGATCAGCTGTAGAGAAGACAACACCATGGTCAACATGTTCCAAACCAAGATGGCACCAAAATTTCTATGGGTGTCTCAGGAGGCAAGTGAGTTGAATCCCAAACCTGAAACCCTTCAATAAAAAATTGAAGGCTAGGGAATCTCCCCAGCCTTCTCAGCTTAATTATGTTCCTCATAAGTGTTCCTCAGAAGTGACCGAGTGTGTGGATTTTTGAGTTACCATTGTTTCACCTTCACCCAACCTACAACCTCCTTTTCTCAGGATAACACTGTTACCTGTAGAAACAAACTAAAAGTTCAGCAAGACAAAAGTTGCTGCACTTGCATCAAGGCAACACCAAACACAAGTTGGGGGAGAATGGAGGGAGAGCAGCCCTGAGAAGGACTTGGGGGTGTGAGTTAACATGACCTGGCCATGGGCACTGGGAGCCCAGAAAGCCAATGCTGTCCTAGGCTCATCCACAGCAGTGTGGGCAACATGTGAAGGGGGGGATTCTGCCCCTCTGCGCTGCTGAGACCCCCCTGCAGAGCTGCCGCCAGCTCTGGGGCCCCAGCACAGGAAGGATGTGGAGCTGCTGGAGTGAGTCCAGAGGAGGCCACGGAGATGATCCAAGACTGGAGTGCCTCTGCTCTGGAGACAGGTTGGGAGAGCTGGGGGTGTTGAGCCTGGAGAAGTAAAGGCTCCAGGGTGACCTTAGAGTCCCTTCCAGGGCCTAAAGAGGCTCCAAGAGAGCTGGAGAGGGACTTTGGACAAGGGCCTGGAGTGCCAGGACAAGGGAGAATGGCTTCACACTGTCAGAAGGCAGGGTTAGAGGAGATATTGGGAAGAAATTTTTCCCTGTGAGAGTAGCGAGGCCCTGGCACAAATTGCCCAGAGAAGCTGTGACTGCCCCATCCCTGGAAGTGTTCAAGACCAGGTTGAACAAAGCTTGGAACAACTTGAGATAGTGGAAGATATCACCATAGCACAGGGGAGCAACTGGATACCCTTTAACGTCCCTGCTGACCCAAACCATGCTATGATACAGCCAGTCCAAGGAAATTCAGGGAGCAGCCAGGTGTGTCCCTCCCACTCCACCAGCATTCACAGTACTCTCAATATTGATCTCGCCTTCCTGTCAGAGTTCACCTTCATTTTCCACACTCACTTGTTTCACCTTCTCCTCAAAGTCAGCATCATTGTGGTCCGAAATCATCTGTGCAAGTCGAATCTGTTCTGCAGTAGCCTAAAGAAATCAGAGAGAGAAAGAGTGCACAGTCAAGAGTGGTGCTTTTCCAAACCATCCTCCAAAGGCCATTCTGCTACCCCAAGCTCTCTGGAAACTCTGGAAAGGAATCAGTATAGCAAAGAGAAGGCACAAGCAAGGGTCAGAAAAGGAAAACTCCAGGGAAAGTGAGATGAAAAAGGAGAAAGAAGAGGAGTCTGGAAGAATGGGATATACTGTTGAATGGCCTCATGGCACCAGATGAGCAGCAGCCACTCAAACCATATCTGTTTTGGAGCAGATCTTACCACCACCAGACCACCAAGACTCACTGCAGGTGGCTTCTCAGCCACGTGCATTCATTAAAGTGCGTGAGGAATGGACAAATGGAAGTAAAACCAAATCTTAGCAACAAAGAGATTTCCCACTTAAAACACAGACATGGAAACCCCAGCATCAGCAGTTGCCCAATTAACCTGGCTCTGGCAGCAGCTCTTGTGGCACGTGGCAAGCTCGTTAGGCAAGCCCAGCTGTTAGCACCGGACCACGCAGGAATGCCAAGTCTCCACCTACAAGCTACCTGGTTTCCACGGACACTGCCCTTACCTGCGGCCGCTGCTTGTGCTGCGTCTGGCTCTGTGTCTGTGTCTGCTCCCAGTTCCCCCGGGCTCGGTTAGTGCCCACCGATGTCATCATTTACAGTATATACAAATAACAGTATTTACAAGGTTGAACTCTGTGGTGGGTCAGGGGACAAGAGAGAACGGACTGTTAGATACCAAAAACAAAAGGCAGCACTGATACTGAACAATCACATGGGCAACAGAGCCAGAACAGCTGCTGTAGACCCCAACCCTCCCCACCACCTCCCTAAAACCACAGCGAGCCAGGAAGCCATCACCATGTGCTCCCAACACAAAACAGCCACTTGTACTTCTTGAGGTTTCTCACCGGATACCACGGCAGAGTGCTCCAAATGGTACATCACCTGCATCCACGTGGGAGCAATCAGGCCCCAGGTGTTGAAGTAGAATCATAGACTCATAGACTGGTTTGGGTTGGAAGGGACCTTAAAGCTCACCCAGTTCCACCCCCCTGCCATGGCAGGGACACCTTCCACTATCCCAGGTTGCTCAAAGCCCCACCCAACCTGGCCTCAAACACTTCCAGGCACAGGGCAGCCACAGCTTCTCTGGGCACCCTGTGCCAGGGCCTCACAACCCTCACCTTAAAAAACCTCTTTCTCAGGTAATCTAGATTGACCCTCCTTCAGTTTGAAGCCATTCCCTGGACTTGAGGCAAAGATTTTAACAACTGCTTGTTGAAACACATGCATGAGTGGGCACAGATCTGCCATGAGCCCAAGCTGAGGCTGTGGCCATCACAACTGGAGCAGGAATGCTTGATAAAAGCTTCAAAGAAACTTCATTTGAAGGACAGAGCATCTCAGAGCCTCAGACACATCAGCTACTTTCCCTTCTCCTTTCCTGCCTTCAAAGCAGGGCAGGGGAAGCAAATATGCTCCAGCAATAAGTGGTGCTACAGGTCTGTGGAATTTTTGTTTTAAAGAAAGCCTGTCCTTGCAAAACTGCCTATTTTTGCTTATTTAATTGATTCCCCCAAACTGGAAAAATTAAGTTTTTCTTCGTATTCTGGATTAAAAACATACCAAAAAAGTGAACAAGAAGGAATTACAAGGAATAACAGTCAGTAACACTGTTAGACAACTGCTTGAGGCAAAAAATCCTAAGAAGAGTTTGAGTGTCCAAAGCAAGCAGAGTTTTCTAACCTCACACTGGGCCTCAGGGCAGGGGGTGTTAGAAAGGAATTAGCACTGAGGTTTTACCCTCTCCAGTGCCTTCCAGGTACAAAGGATACGAGAGACATCCCACGGCACTTGTCAGGACTCACGGCTTCTGAGCCCCTGAAATTTCTATAATCACACAGTTCACATTTTTGTATTTCATCAATAAGACTGCAAAGCTTTCCCCCAAAGCAGCAGGACCTGCTGCTATGCCCCAGGCAGACACCTGGGACATGGGAAGGAGCCGCAGACAGAGTGCAGGAGCAGGCAGAAAAGCTTAGCAAGACAATCAGACCTGCAGGACCCCATCTGAAACACTGCTGTACACGAGCAGGGCAGCACAGACAGAGAAACACTGTGTGCCAAGTAGGGAAGCTCAGAAGCAGTGTTAGCAAATAGCCCAGGAAAAGCTGGGGAATCTTCTGTTGAAGTTTGCAAGTACTCAATCGGGTGATAAATCCTTCCTGAGAGCAGGGAGGCCCTAACAATGCCTCTACACTGGACGCACACCCCCCATGCCTGCTCCCACCAGTGCCTGGCCTTCCTCTATAGGCAAGTTTCTGTGCAATTGCTCCTGCAGCTCCCCATAAAACCTCCAAATTTCCCCCTTCGTGGCCACCCATGCCTCATGGCAACTTAACACCACAGTTTTACAGCTATACAGTGCCAAGGTCCCTTATCAGGACACAATCCAAGCTACCTGTGCAGCCACCAGGAGCCCCTGAGGTATGGGAGAAGAGCACCAAGCCTGGGCTTCTGCCAAGGCAGAGCAGAAAAAGCCTCCTATCCCCAGCCATGCCCTCTGTGCACGCTTCTTTCCCATGGCATATATTTATTTTTGCCTTCTTCCAGTTCCAAGTTTTGTGCACAAACAATTTGTTATATTAAACCAACCTGGCAGCAGAACCACAGGCCCAGAGGGAAGTGATCCCGTGCATCCGCAGGAACCCAACCTGCAACATCCCTGGGCCACAGGTCCAGCAGAGTCCAAACCTTGTGCGGAGCCCAGGCATTGTTCAGCAGCTGCTGTGCTCCGCCCTGCCCAGCTGCATCACTGCCACCAGTAACACAAGCATTTGTCCTTTAACGTGCAAAAACCCCTAAGAAAAATATCTACAATAAAAACCTCAGCCAGGTCCTGACTCGGCTGAGGCTGTCACGTGAGGGGGTGTCCCCATGCAGACCCCACAGCTACCTTGAGGAAAGAGGACTCGGCTACTGGTAACTTATTCCTCAGTGGGGGAACTTGAGACCAGCTCACTGGCAGCATTAAACCGCAAAACGTGGTTATCCCAAAGCCTGTGCTGGCCCCGCAGCTACATGCAAGTTTCCCAGATCAAAGATTTTCTCAACAAAAGCATTTCACCTCTTCTTTTGAAAGAACCAACCTGCACACATGCACCAAGAGGAAAAAAGGGCAGCTCCAGCCAAAGTGAGCGGTGACCAGTCCACACCGGAGCACCAGGGTTAAATGGAGCAGCGCTCACACTTCAGGCCAATGCTGCACGTGGACAGGGCTCAGGGAAAACAATAAGTTTCGCAGTTACAGGTTACAACACCCTCTGGTCAAAGATGCTGCATAAAATGAGACATTTGCTGTTACCCCCTTTCCTTCTCAGACCACACCACTGCCTACCCACCAGGCCTAAAGAGGAGAGTCTCAACTACACAAGTGAAGTGTGGAGTCTCCAGAAAATGAGGGGATACAAAAATGTAACAAACTGTTCATTTTATTAGAAACGTCAGATAAGTTACAGTTTCAGAACCATGATCTGTAGGACCCATGGCTGTGCCAGACGTGCTGGCTGCCGCTTGCCCTGGCACATCCCAGTCTCAGTTTCCCTGATGTGTTAATACAGGAAAATGGTATTCTCATCTCACTCCAACAAAGCTTAATTAACATGTGCAAAAAGCTCCAAAGCCCCAAAGGAAAGGGACAGAGAGGGCAAAGCTTTTCCTGCAACATGGGGCAGAACAGAACAAGGACCCAAAAGAGGATTATCAATTCGAGAAGTTTTTCCCCGGAGCAAAGACATGGCGGCCACAAACCGAGTCATTCCGTGTATGCAAAGCACAAGCTTTTATCGAGATGCTCCCGGAAATGCCATCAGAGACCCCGACTTGGTAATCGACGGGCAGCGCTTTGCTGGGGAGTCTCCCGGGCCGGAGGGCACAAGCAGAGCCCCCAGACCGGGGTGGAGGGACGTGGACCAGGGCAGCACTCGCGGGCCGGGGCTCCTCCAGGATCCCCGAACCGCTGTTACCCGGGAATTTCACGTGGGCAGTGGAACCAGCCCGGCCACGGCCCTCGGGGCGCCACCGAGGAGCAGTGGCAGCAGCGGGCCTGGCGGCCCGCAAGGAGCCCGGGAGGGCGGGAGCACAGCTCCCATTGTTACCGTCGGCTGCAGCGGGGACGGGCGGGCCCCGAGAGCGCGGCAGGGCCGGAGCCGCCCGACCCCGCGGCCCAGTCCGTGGCACACAATGGTGCGACAGACCGGACCGAACTGGAGGGCGCCGGCGGGGC
>VZRS01010140.1:0-13512 GCA_013398055.1 Ifrita kowaldi | reverse complement strand
ATTTCCTTTTTCCCGAACCTGATAGGGGGAAAGGGTGGTTGTAATCTGTTTTTCTCTCAGAAGATATATTGCTAGATTTTGGCCAAACCGGCACAAGGGGTTGATAATACACCAGTGCTTTTCCTACTGCTGAGCAGTGCTGGCACAGCATCAGGGCTGGCTCTCCAACCCCTTCTCCAAGACTAATAGGTTGCGGAACAGCAAGAGTTTGAGAGGGGGCATAGGCAGGACAACTGATCCAAACTGACCAAAGGGATATTCCACACCATATGATGTAATGTTCATCAATAGAAGCTGAGAGAAAAGAGGAAGGCTTGGAGGGGGCATTTGTTTTAGAGATATTTGTTTTCCAAAGTAACTGTAATTCATACTCAATCCCCAGTTCTTAGCAAGTGCCTGGACTCTGCCTGCTGGTGGGAAATAAGAGAATAAATCATTTTGCTCTGCTTTGTTTCTTGTTTCCTTTACTTTCATTCATTATACTGCCTTTTTTCCTGTTTCATGAGTTTTTTAATCCCTTCTGCCCCTATCCTGTTGAGGAGAGGGAGTGAGATAACAGCTGAGTGGGCACATGGCAGCCAGACAAGGCCGATCTGCCTTATTTTCATTGCTCCTTTATTCCTCATTTATTATTTCTGTAGAAAAGGTTGTCTTATATTAATAATCATAATTTTAAGAATCAGTCTTGTAAACGCCTGTTACCTCTGACATTTTTTGTAGGGATGTCTCAGTTTTCCCTACTAACATTTTAGCAAACAACATTATTTTCCTTTTTGAATTACTTAATGGGATCATTCCAGAGTGATGATTCTTTGAAGACTAAATCTTTAAAGCAGAAGAATTGCTACTGTAGCTGTGCCACTGCAAATGATTAGAAAGTCCTGCAGAGGAAGAGCAGAACAACATTGATGTCTTGCCCCAAAAGCTATGCAAGGAATTTTTTTGTCTACCTGGATGGGCATTCTTAAATTAGAGAGAGGAATATCTGCTTAGTCAATAGGCCCCAGATTTTACTCAAACTCGATCAGGAATCTCAAGTTCTTCCAGGTAAGGGGACCCAAGACTGTAGGAAACAGAGTTTACTAAATTCAAGTCTACCTGCTGAAATTCCAGCTGGAAAACTCAGGCCATAAATTAGAAGACATAACCTTCAATGAATAAAAAATTAGACATAATTTTGTCCTTCACTGTATTTTAATCTTTGTCATAATGAATCATTCAAGAATCAAAGGAAGAAATGACAGAGAGAGACTGTCAGTTTCACAGAAATTTCCAAGAGAACAAAGAGAATGTTAAATGAAAAATGAGAGGAAAGCTTTCCTGCGTTTAAGGTGCATTTTTTGCAATAGAAAGGTAATCAAACATTTTCATTGTGGAAAAATAAAGTAATGTAGAAAATATATGCATATAGGATAGGTTTTCCAGCCTGTTTCATACAAAAAACCAATTCATTTCAAAAATACAAAAATAAAAACTTGTTATGCCAGGCTTCTTAGAACCTGTCTTGTATGGGGCATGTCAAATAAGAGTACAGTACATACTACAAATGTATCAGGGCAACTCAATGACTTGTTGTGTTATAATGCCCCAAATAATCTCATTGAAGTACGCTTAACTCAAAGTACATAATTTCATTGTAGAAAATACAACCGGCAAAGATTGGATTGCCATAAAAGGATTGAATTTCTCGTCTATTCGTTATAAAGGTGTATGTGCAAGTTTAACAGAGTAAGAGAGAGTAAGAACTGTGAGCTTACAAGAATTTATAATATAAATTATCATTCTTTAAACTTAGCTAAGACAAATCTTAGATCAATACCTCCTCTACTTAGCAAATCACCTGGGTTATTTGATGGAACTAATTTGAGTCTTAATTTAAAAAAAAATATATTTGAATTTTAAATCCTATATAGAATGATGCCATTCTTTGATACCATTCTTTTATTATGCCCATACTTGATTTTTGAATAAAAGAGCCACTTAAACATTCCTACATGTAACCTGAGGTTGCATGCATTATGAAGTCATCCAAAGATAGTTGACAATTTATTCCTCTCTCTGATATTCTTTGTCACTGTGGTTTGAGATTGTCTGTGCTAATCCAAGTGTTTAGTTCTCATTTGGCCTACTGCTGCAATTATATTTAAAGACAGAAATTTAAGCATATGAAACTGGGTATGCAAACCACCAGCTGATTGCACATTATGTGTATTACAGAGACAATCATTCTTATGTTACCAGAAGTATTATCTTATAAACATAAGAGGTAGTTTCTATGAAAGAGCTATAAATCTATCAGCATGACACTTGAAAAGGCATTAAAGTTTTTGTCAATAAAGTCCTTAAAACACTGTGTGTTCAAGAAATCATTAGAAGTGATATATAATCTATGTGTGAGGATACAAATATGCAATCTTTCCAGAAAAAATTAAAATCCTGTAGCTACTGTAACCATGAACTTAAGAAATGCAGTAGATTGAGGATAGTCTATCAAGAAGTAAGTGAAAAAACAACCATTGCAATTCTTTTTGAAAATGTGCATGTGATGACAAAGTTATTGACAAATGGGAGATGCTATGTGGATATTATAAGAGGAAAATTATTGAAATTATTTCTTCAAAGGATATTTTTTTTTCTCAGTGAAAATGCTTCCAATTCCATTATTTTTCCAGGCTTTATTTTGACTCAAATTAGTGTGTCTTGATCTGCTAGTTTTAGGATTTAACATATACTTTCATCTTCTACTATCATAGTAGTCATTGTGATGGAAAAGAAACTTGCACAGTAATTAAAAGGTGTGCTGTTGAAACAATGACAATTTGGATGTGCACTTTTAATATGATTTTTGTAGGAAGTCTAATTGCCTTATATAATAAAACCCAAGGAAATAACTGTTTATAACAAAATAAAATTAGTCTCTCTGAAACCTTATTTTTCTTTTAGGAGGTAATATATTTGCATTAGCACAAGTCATGATTGACAACTGATAGGTTGTATTTTGTTCTGAGGATTGAATTAGAATAAAAAATTGTTTTGCACAACAGAAATTATGTCAGAGTGGATTAGTTGCCTTTTTTACTCCTCTTTTTATGTTGCACAGCTTTATGTCATGTCATAACATATCACAAGTTGTGGCTGACAAATAAGATAAAATATGTTGCCAGCAGAGCAGCCACAAAGCACCTTAAGCCAAGAGTATCAATTACAATGTAAATGTACTGCAATGACAAGCACAATTACAATAAAAACATTTAGGATGCACTAAATATGTGATATTATTTCCTTAGCTACTTTGATAATAATCAAGAATTTTGGTAAACATGTATATTATTATACTTTTATATATTTTAATGATTTTATCTTTCCCCTTGCAGTCCAAACACTGACATCTGTTACACAGATTAGGCAATTTGGATATAAAATTTTGTAGTGTTCTCTTTATCACTTTTGTATTGTAAAGGATTTCTTTGGGCTGCAGTGCAGGGTTTTTTATGGAATCATTGACATCTAAGGCTTACATGTTGAAAAGTATTTGAGAAGGTCATCCAGACCAGCCTCCTGCCCTAAATAGCTCCACTTAGATCAGGTTGCTTATGGCCTTATATTGTTTTGTTTTGAATATGTCCCTGGCAGAGATCCAACAACCTCTGTGGGCAACCTGCATCAGTGTTGGACCACACTCAGGGTCAATTCCTTTTTCCTTAACTTCTAACCAACCCTTGCTAACTCCAAGCTGGTTTTGTTGACTCTTGTCCTACTACTGTGCACCTTCTAGAGGAGGCTGATTCTGTTTTTTCTGTACCCTTCCATCAGGTACCTCTATACAGAAAGTAGCTCTCCACTCTGTCTTCCACGACTATGTCACTGACCATCTTGTACTGTGGAGCTCGAAAGCAGATGTGGTACTCCAGACACAGTCTTTTAAATGCCAGAGGGGAAGAATTATTTCCTTCAGCTCTCTGAATACTTGCTAAAACAGCCCAAGAGAGAGCACAGCCAAAGAGCTGCCCTCATCTCTAAATCCTGTTATCTGTTTAGGTGAAAGAGATAATGCTTACAATAGTCTTTAATCCCTGTGGGAGCACCTTCCTCTCCCAGAGCAACTCACTGTCCTACTAAAAGGAGTGTTGATGGCTCTGCTGTGCTGGTAATACTCTTATTCAATCTCATTTCACACCATTCATACAGCAAGGTAACACCTGCTATAAAAGTGCCAGAATGAGATCAAAAATAAATGATGCACAAGTTTGGCAACTACTGTTTACAACAAAACAGCAAAAAGATTTTGTTTCCTTTAAGATTCTGCCTTGTTACTCATCGCTGAAATGCACTTCTCCCAGGACATAGAGTATCCACTTAGTAAAATGGATTGTGCAGAATGGGCACCAGTGACTTACAGCATAGCTTTGGGCCAAAGGTCCGTGGTAGCAGCATGATAATTGCATAAATAAAGGCACTGCTGAGATGTCACAATAGCAGTGAGTGACTGAGGGAGCCGTGAATAACGCACACGTTCTTGAGCTGGTTTTGTGTCACTAGTTTGTGTTGCTGTGGGAAAGCAGCTGATAAATTATTGATTGTACAATGATGAATATTGACAAAAATAGGAATGAGAAAGTATGACCTATGAGCTTCTCTCAGGGTATCACAAAACAGTCTACAGATAAAGATAGGTAAAGAAAACTTATTGCCTTGAAAAGGAATCAACAAATTCTTAAATTTACTGCTACACTGAGATTTGCTAAGGAAAGGACCAAACTGTTGAATATCCCTGTTTGAATATCCAAAGGTCATTGAGGGAAACCATAAGACATTCAGATGCATATTATAAGATAAAAGCTGTGCTGAAGCAGGAAACACATGTTTTAAGAAATATAGAAAGAACTTACTAAAATAAATGGACCTAAACCCCCCACAATTCTGTGGCTGTTTACAGACTCTCTTCCTCCCTGCTGCTGCTTCACTGTGCTATTCTTGTGTCATGTTCCCTACCTTAACATCTCCATCATCAAAGTAAAACTAAATAAAAACCACGGTGATAGAATAACTGCAGTATCTGCTATGGTGCTGCTATCTCACTTTTCATCTGACCTACCTATTTAAATTGCATGGGGTTTTGTTTATTTGCTTGTTTGTTTTTGAAGTAACCTTGATCTAGCAAAAGAATAATTACCATCCATTATATACTTTTAAAATTTCTGGTTTAGTTTACTTTGGAAAGAGGACAAGCTTATACAAATACTATTAATTTTTTGGGACACTAGCTGGAAGCATTATGTTTCAAATATAATACTCAGGTTACGTGATACATGGTTTATGGAATGAATTTGATTAATTGCTATAGTTTATGTTGTTTTTACTTCAAGCATAAAAAAATGAACCCTTTTGTTTCATCAGCAGTTTTTATCTTAGTAATTCCGTAAATTCTAAAGTATGCACTTCTAAAGAAGTATTAAGGACAAACTTGTTGTTATGCTTCTCAGTTTAAAAATAAAACACTATTTTTGTGAATATATATGCCTATAACTGGCAGCTCAGCACCCTCTGACCCATGCTCCCTCGCTCTCAAATATGGTTTCTAGTCTGAGGTGAAAAGTTCACCAACTGCAAGGATTACAGAACATCTATTTAAGTATTCTCCATTGATTCCTCACAAAATTGTATTCTAGGATTTTTGCAGTGTTCACTCGTCATGTAAGACTCCTGAAAGTCATGATTCTGAGAATAGCAGTAGTTAGGAATGTTTTTTTATATGCACCTGAATGGTTATTTAGAAATTATCTTTATAGAAAGAGTTATTTAAAAATAAAAATATGAATCTTAAATTGAAACGGATATAATACACACTACACTGAAACTTCTAAAATGGCAAGAGAAATTTCTAGTGGTATCCACAACTATCCGCACTATATTTGAACAAGCCAATTTAAATTTTAAATAATCAAAAGTGACACTGCAAGTTGCATCTCTATTATGCCTGTCAGATGCTCTTATATGTGATCAAGAGGGCAATTCAAATTTACGGAAGACAGAATTTCTGAAGAATCTGGTGAAAAGTATCTTACTTGAACTTTCTGACCGTACAAAGGAGAATAAGCATGAATAAAAGGAAGCCTTACTAACTTGGGCATAGTCTGACTCTGCCAGCCAGTGGCCAGCATGCTAATTATTTCTATACTTAACAGGTTATTTCTGTATAGGCTGATTTTTACACAACTCTCACAGAAGGATAATACTGATGTGATCAATAAGGTAGCCATTACTCTAATCAGATAAAGATTTAATGCATTGCTTCTAGGCAATAGAAGTCAATGTAATGTCAATGCAATTTTGCTTGTTCTAAGAAATAATTCAATTTCATGCAAAATTGATAGTTGAACAACAAGGAAATCTCTTGCAGTCACATAGTCAAGGATTATGTTACCCATCCCTCCTTGAGACATTTTGAGAGAAAATTCATTGCAATCATTCTACCTAGCTTGTCAGTCTAATTTGGGAAAGAAAAATGTAACATGGTGATTTCAATTGTCATCAAATTATACCAAATTTCAGAAGAAAAATGCTATGATTAATAGATGAAATAAGACAGCTCTGCTTGAGGAGGATTTACATTACTCTGTGTGGGAGAAACAAGAAAACAGTGAATACTGTTCTATTGCACAAATACATGCATGTGATGCTGCAGTGCTGGAGAACAATGTTTTTGAATTTGTGACCACTGACCATTTCATCCAAGACTAATGAGATTATTTCTGGCACATATGGAAAGCAATATCAGTTTGTGCAAGCAATATGTGGTCCGTGGGGCAAAGATCATGTATTTTTATCAATTCACAAAAATTCTTACCCATTCAAAGAGTTAGCCTTGTGAAATGATAATTATCTTTGAGCACCAATGGACACAGAATTTCAACACTTCTGTTGATTGCCAAAGTATTAAAAAAGAAATCCAACTAGCCATGGAATGAATGATAGTAAACAGGATGAACATCTTGGTTCAACATGAACTCAGAATTTTTAGGAGAGGCATAATGAAAACCACTGAGTAGTTCTGTGTACTAAGGGGTTTTGCTGGTTGCTGTGTATACAGTATGCCTACTTTATTTTTTGAACAGTCTTTTCATGCTGTTTCATGCAAGTTTTACATATGTTGACAGTGATGGCCAAAGATGTTATGTAGAGTTATAAGTATGCCAGGCTTGATCTTTCTTCAGCTCAAGAAACACCTAGAAGAAGGTAAAATCTCATTTTACAGAAATTCTCTTGACAGTCATAACCTCACGCTATGAACAGAACAAAACCTTTAGGTGAGAAATTGACAAACTGCCATGAATCTACCAAACTTCAAGGTTTTAGGTTCTTGTCTGCACCTCTCCCTCACTGCTTAGTGTTCAGAAGATGACAGCATGAGATACTCTATATCAATGAAGTTTCGTGCTAGTGAAATGAAATAATTGCAGATGTGGGAATACAGTATACACAATTAAAGGTTTCAGTGACATACTGTGACGCTGTTGAAAAAAAAAAACTTGCAACACTTAAACTATCATAGGACTTCTGAAACATGTTTATATTGACACAGCTCAGAAGAGAATTCTGTCTGTTATTTCCTTAATGCCTTCAAATCCCTCCAGACTTCCATTAAAAGTAGGTAACAATGAAGCCCTTTGTCCATAATAAACAAATTTTGCATTAGAAAACAGAAGCCAAGAGAGTTTGAATGTTTCTGATAAGTACTAAGTTAGTCATTCAAGATCTCCCAGGAAGAAATTTGTACAAATACCAAGATTAGTCTTTAAAACATTTTTTCTGATATATCATGAATATGATTACAACAACCATTCCCAAAGCACTTCCAGATGCATATAGAACTGGAGAGGTAGTTCATACATAATTCCATGCCCCAGAAACAGCAATAGACTCCCAATGTCACTTAGAATAGTATTAGATCTGGAAGCGTTAGAAATTTATGAAAAGCAAAACTGAACAATGCTGAATTTCTCTGTGTGCTCTTTGGAAGGCCTTATGTATTACTGGTTTATCATAAAATTCATAAGAACTGTGTCACAGACTCACTCCTAAGGTCAAAATAGCGTCATATGCTGTAAGGAATTAAAGAGCACAGGTGCCTGTCTGAAACACTGTTAAAGCCACAGAAGGATTTCGCCATGAGGTGAGCACAGAAAGGAGCACCAGGATGGCGTGAACTCCAGGCCTGGCAGAGGTGAGATCTGGTTAGCTCATCCTGGTTAACATATCTGAACCAAAATCCCCACTGTGGCAAACCGTATAAAGCAACTGCTCGAACATGTATCACTTGTCAAAGATTACCCCAAGTTATGGCACAGTTGGCATCTGTGACCACCAGTGAACACCAAAGCCCCCCCAAACATGCCTGCATGGATACCCAGAACTTGGTGTGTAAGTTAAGCCACCACAGAGAGAACTTGAGATAAGATAAAGGTGGTATTATTGTCCAGGTGTTATCTCAGACCTAGGGGGAGGTTAACAAAACTGAGGCAGAAGAACACATCACTGATATTGGACACAAAGAGCACGGAATTTATGGACCACAAGGAAAGACAAAGCAACAACTGTGCTGAATTGGCTCTGATTTTGTACAAGGTAATTTTGGCAGGGGATTATAAACCACCAACTCAAGAAACCCACCAACTAAAACGAAAAGAAAGACTGAGCATGTGGACAAATTAGCACTAGAAAAAAAGGAATAATTTAACCAATAGAATAAGAAAACTGTGTAGCCAATGAGCATTCATTCATTTGTTTGCTAAAATGCATAAATGGTGAAAAGTTTTGAACAACCTCAGGATCCTCACCACTGAGAAGCCCAGGGTGAACAGAGACCATCAAGACACCACTGGATCCACAGGTGGTGACTATCTTCTACTTGATCTTTTTCTCTCCTTTCTTTTTTATCCTTTCTATCTCTCTACCTCACATTCATTGTTAAAAAAAAAATCTCTATCTGACTTTGACATATGGTCTTGTTTGCACCTTAATTTGGGTAGAGGCATCTCTCAATAATTAAATATTAACATATGCTTTGATATAAAATAGATCTTCCTACAAAATATACAATTGCACGTAGTGATAGCACAAGGAGCAAACTGAAAGAGAGTAGGTTTAAACTAGATATTAGGAAGAAATTCTTTGCAGTGAGGGTGATGAGGCACTGGGGCAGGTTGCCCAAAGAAGATCCAGATGCCCCATCCCTGGAAGTGTTCAATAGGATTTCAGCAACCTGGTCTGCTGGAAGGTGTCTCTGCCCATGGCAGGAGGGTTGAAATGTGACTTTTAAAGTCACTTCCAACCCAAATCGTTCTATTATTCTATGACTATTCTTTATTTTCTTGAAAAGTTATGGATATATCATCTTCTCTAATTTTTAAAGTTCAACTTGATCTGCAGAATCTATCGTCCATCTATCTATCTATCTATCTATCTATCTATCTATCTATCTATCCATGTATCTTTTTCTGGATCACTGCTCAGCTTATGAATATTAGCTCATCTATACTTAATCCTGCACATCATTTACCAATACTTGGATCCATTTTCAGATTCTTATAATTTTGCTAAACTTCATACACGAAGGCTGAAACTTTCCATGGTAGATATATACCTCATCATATAATACTTCATTATTTATTTTTAAAATAGCAACAAAAGGAAAGCATTTTCATAATTATAATAAAGAAATTCTATTTACACTTTTTATTGTTGTTTTGGTTGCTCACAGTTGCTTCGCTGGTGCTGTAGTAGTTTGAATTTAAACACACAGTTGTCAGTCTGTCAGGGACATACCCTTTCTCATTCCTCTGGAGAATAGTACCTGCCTGCTTGCTGGTGCAGCTGAGGCTGCCAGAGGAGCACATGGTTCCACCCTCCCAGGCTCTCTGGGCACTCCTGCCTTCCTGCAAAAATGAATGTAAGAGGTGGTGAAAACAGACTACAGTTAATAGTACTCTGAAACACAAAAAGACCTGACTCCAAACTAAAAACTGTGATTTTTGAGCGTCAGTATTGCCCACCAGTCAGGTCAGTCACTGTCAATCTCACAAATATTTCACAGTTCTTACAGTGATCTAAGTTTTGAAATGCTTAATTTTCCTGAGTCTTTTTAGAAAATAGATGGAAAAGGTCACAAAACCAAAGTTAACAAAATTTTAGAAGACTGGAATTAAAATTGTCTGTCCAATTCCAATGGGCATTTTTCTCAGGATTCAGTAGTCAATTCTCTGCAGATTTCTCTTGTTCTATACTTAGAATCGGGCACCTTCAAGGAACAAAACAATGACTGCACACTGAGGTATTTGTTTACAGTGGGGAAGATGCAGGAGAAAAAATCTCTCGTAAAACAGAGAAAATGCATTACAGCCATGAGCAGCTGCACTTCTCCCCATAGAAGTAGGTGCTGTCTTCTCTTTCAAAATTTCTGTGCAATGGTTAGCAACCTTTTCTCCCAGTACTGCCTTTCAGAAATGATCATCATTCTGATGTTGCATCTCTTCAAATAACCAAACTACAGAATTTATTGACAGAGCTTAGTGAGCACCCATGAATATCACAAAAGCGGCTCAAAATTACTAATACTATTCAAATGGTAAATTACTTGAAAAAATTAAGCTTTTGTCATTTTAGATTAAGATTCCAAATTGCTGTATGTTTTGAACAATTTTTACCTTGTCTTGTGCCATTTCTCTACCTGTCAAATTGAGATAATTTTTCATCTCTCCTGGAAAGGAATTTTCAAGATGAATAAAGGCTTGCAAAAAAAGTCCGCCTGTTATTTCATAGGCAGTTCAATACAGAGATGATATGAAGTAAAATATGACATGGCAATAGAGAATGAATGATGGCATAAAATTAAATTCACCTTCAAATAACTCTTAGAACATTGTTCTTTCCACGGAGCCTTAATTCCTATAGAAAAAAATGGTGCTATAGATACCCTGCACACATGCTGCTGTGATAAAATATAGATTACATGAAACAATTTCTCATCTGCTAAAACATCTGAATATTTGAATTATATATGCTAATTATATTATTATATCATTAATCAGATAATTAATAGATGTATGAGCTTGTTAAAATTAAGTCAAGCACTCCTCCATGTTGCATGTTTCTTGTTTTTCTTTTTCCAGGTATTTTTCTTTCTTCTTCACAATAACTTTCATTGCTCTTTTCTGAACTGGAATCTTATGAATAGCATTCTGGTAAGATACTGTAAAAAAATTATGGCAACAGAAGTTTTGAGGCTTGAAAAAAATGTTATTGCTTCTCCAATTCATAGCATTGGTGAGAGCAGCTAAAAATCACAATTGCCTTTTTTTGATACAGGTGATATTAAAATCCCCTGTCAACACACTACCTAATTTCAACTTCATGCCTTTCAGTATTATTTCTTTCTGTAATTTTTTTCCCAATCTTTGGATTTATGATTTTTTAAACCAGCTGCTCAATATTTCCACATGTCAAATCAATGCCTACACTTATAACTCCTAACCTTATTTCCATGTTTATAATCTGAAATAGAACCGGTTTGTGGTTTTACAGGTGAGATATTATATCAACTGTACATTCTAGAATGTTCCAAAACCACAGTAGCTAACCAATAGTTTAAAATCCTGTATTTTCAACAGGATTAATGAGTTTGTAAAAAAAGATACTGTCTGTCCCATCTGCTTGAAAACAAACATTGTTGTGAGAACTGAAAAAGCAGCAGAAATTCAGTATCTCTGCTGCTTCAAAAATGCCTGGTATTTGATAGGCTCCCATCTACTTGGAGCAAGAAAAAGGGACAGATATTTTAATTCTTTTTATGTTTTGTTTTTGTTCATGCAAGTAGGAAAAGTCAGCAACCCAGAATTTAGTAACAGAGCAACGAAAAGGATGTTACCTTGTCTTAAAACCAGCAGTCACCGATCAATCACTAATTCTATGTTCTATGTGTGTACACACACACACACACACACACACATATATGGACCATAGAAAACAAATGAAACATCATTTTTTAGCTCTTATCTGAAGAAGATGCAATGCATTCATAATTTTTGGAATGTGCATACTGTAACTGCATTCAATCTGAGAGCTCAACATGTCTCCAAAAGCATCTGCAGGAACAGATGCCTACATAATTTTATAGAGTTCCTGCATGCAAAACACTACATAAATCGTGTGAATCTCTTCACAGAATCTGCTGAGAACATTAAGCTAGGTAATATAGCTATAGGATTTGAGAATGTTAAAAAACCCCTTAGAAAAAGATTTTACTTTGCATTTTCTGCATTTGTATAGATTACATATATTTATAGTGGGTCTGTGTTTATATATACACAGACACATGCTTACAAAGAAAAGAAAAACATCAGAATTACTTTATATCCATATATTGGTTATATATAGTTCTATCAGACAAGGACAGGGAGGAAACACTTCATTTAGAAAGCACAGTGATATCAGTAAGGGTTACCATTTTCACTGGTATCAGATAAAAAGAAATTTTCTGCTTTGTGCTGGGCTTCAGGAGAAGAAAACGATAAATATGCGTGTGTAAGCAAAACAGTTCACGCTACCAGCAAATGCAGCAGACCTTCAAAAGGGTTTCATTTTTTAAGTTCCTTCTTTTGATCTACTTTTATTTTCCCCAAATATTCACTTTTGCAGTAAAAAAAGAGTATAGGTCATTTCTGAAACAACATTTTAAAGTTTAGAGCCAAATACTTTAATAAGGTCATCCATTTCCCTTATCTGTGAAAGAGTTCTAAACATCCTCGTTCCTGGAACACTGATAATGTTCAAAAACTACTTATTTTAAACTTCAAATGTAGTGTGCAAATTGCTCCTGCTGTAATATTGCAGCATTGAGTTGTCTAATAAAGTGGCAGAATAAGCAAGCCACATACAGTGACTGACCTGCTAATCCCATGAAAATGAGAGAACCTCTGAAGGCAAAATACAACAAAGCCTAATTTCTTCTCTCACTTCAACTGGATTAGAAGAAAATCAGGCTGAAAGAACAACATTGAACTTGCAGAATTAGAGCTTTATTTACCCCTTCCTTTGTGGAATCATGTGCGTCTGTCCTGAAAAACTTAAAATGTCGTGGTGTCAGAGCAGTGGCCCGTAAGACTGGTTCAAGTGTAAATAATAGCTCAGAACACAAGAAAGCAGCGAATCTGTTCTAAGACAGAGGATAATTGGGAAATTATTAATTTCCCTGAGTGATTTCCAGCTGTTGCATATCTTCCACTGCCCTGCACAAGCCTGGCTGAGAGTTTTCCCGAGGAGCTCCCCTTGTGGCACAAGGTGGCCGGCTCGCAGCTGTGGCCATGCACCACAGCACAAGCACCACTCCCGCAGTCACAGAGGGGCTCGCAGCAGAGTGCATGCCCAGCAGCAATCCTGCCTGCTCGGCATCCCTTGGGGACAAATGGGAGAAAACCAAAAACCCCCTAGAAAACCAAATGTGGCGGTGGCTCAGGT
>VZRS01010136.1:76466-102132 GCA_013398055.1 Ifrita kowaldi | reverse complement strand
GGTTACATCTTACATCGTAACCTCAGACACGTGTATGTATATGAAAAACGCTGAAGTGGGGCTACCCCCTGTAGTGGAGATATCTGACCAGGATCCCCTTTCCTGTGGTAGTGCTGAGAGAGTTTTATGTCAGTGCACTTTATCACAGGCCTTCTTTAACGCATCGCAGGTGGGTTTTTGGAAACATTCTCCTAAGATACTGGATTTCACAGGTTATTCTGTGTTGTTGCTTTTTGCTGATTGGTTATTTTTTTCCTTTATCTGCCATGCTTTTGACACAAACACTTCTCAAGTGTTCAAAACTCTGACCCACCTCAGGCAAGATACACTATTGTTTTTTCTCCCCCACACTGGATTTATAGGGTTGTATTAAAAGTGCATATTGCAGAATGCTTTTGCCTGCCCGTTTCAGCTTGTTTTCTCAGGACAGTATGTTTAATTCCTGCCAGTCCTTAGCTGCTGTAGTATCTCTTATTCTCTTCTCCCCACATCTTGCGGATAGTGCGTTGGTAACTCCATCTCTCTTGCTTGCAGGAGCTTGTCATCCGCTTTCTGAAGCGAGCTGCCAGCAACCTTCGTCAGTCCCTGAGGCTGCTGCTCCCCAGCCGCCATTTAGGACTGACCAATCGTCGTCGTATCCTGGCTCGCCAGCTGGGCGAGTTCATCATCTGTTATAACAAGGTGACTAATTGTTTTTTTGATTCTTCTTTTGGTTTCTCTTTTCTTCTTGTAAAGTATCTCAAGCAGGCTGTTTCAAAGGCACTGTTCTGTTATTTATATGCTCTGCTTGCAGCTGTGCATCCAATAATGGTACTTTGTTGAAATTGTCAGATAGGCAACAATATTATTACATAATGTATGCAGGCCAGTAATTATGTGCATAAAAAGAAGTGCTGAAATGAAGTGGAATTTAACTGGCAGTTTAGTTTTTCTTTGCCTTGTCTTTGATTCTAGTGCTTTGTCATGCCTCTTCCCACTTCTTATTTTTATAGTGCTTCTTTAAAGTTATTTTGTTTTATACAGAACAGCATGAAATATGTATTTTACTATTTGTTTGGTATACTGAGGCATTGCTATATATCTGTGGTAAGGTACTCTGCATGCTCAGTGTTAAGGAGATGTAGGTCCTAATTTAAATAATTTTCACATCTTTAGATGTAGAAGGTGGTGTTCTTAGCATAGTGGTTTCAACCTAATCTTTTATTTACTCGTTTGGCAAGGACAGCTTCCCCTTTCCTTTGCCCCCTAGCATTTCTTTAGTGTTAGAACAAGGGTAATTGGAATTTAGCTTACAGAGGCCTCCAAGCTTCTACTCGTTAGGAGAGGATGTTCACTTACATTACCTTGTCAGAACTGACATCTGGTAACCTGATCTGTCTAAGCAAGGTTGGTATTGAACCAAATCTGTTCCAGGGAGTGCCTTGTATGCCTAATGCTCACTGAATTACTGTGTTGGGAGTAACCACAAAACACTTGGGTGGCTCTGTGGTAAGTGAAGAATGCAGCTGCTTTGGATATAATTTCCACTCAAATTGTATTCAAACATTAGGATTTTCTGCTAACTCTTGAGTAAATTCACAAAATAAAGCTGTGTAACTGGTAATAAATCAGTGCATAAACTTATTTTCTCAGTTAAAACAAGTGAGAACATATCACTTGAGGTTTCAGGGTGTACGTGTTTAAGCCCTTGAGAGACTGTTAGGCTGTGAGGTTTTTTGATTTCTGATTCCAGTGTATAGACTTCTTTCATTGACTTGTAACTTCAGATTTAATAGGGACTCCTTATAGCTTTATATATCATCTATAATGACACAGAAGAAGAGAATACAGCTCCAGCAAATCAAGTAAAACAGATCACATATTATCCTGACATTTACTTAAGCAGTAAAGGGGAGAGATGTCCCAAACTGGCTTTTTCTTCCCTATCCTGAGTTATGTTTCAGAAGATGTATCTGACCCCTTTGCCCTGGGAATGCTCAGGCTACCAGCAGGAAGAAGTGACGTGGAAATCAAGTCTGGTCAGATAAAGCTTTTAAGCTGGTACTGGTATTGCAGACAGGCCTGAAGGTTTTTTTAATGGACAAAAATATTTGTATCAATCCAACCTCTAGTGCCAACCAGTTCTACTGGTGTAAAATAGATGGTTTATATCTGAAAACTTGCTCTCATTTTCACACACAAAGGCTTACCATTTATTCCAGTATATTTCAGTGTATGAGCACGTTTGCCACAGGTTGTGCTGTTCTACTTTCTTAGTTTTTGCTAAAGCAGTGTGGTTTTGGTATGTGTATAAGCCCTCGGCAATTTGCTGCTTGACAAGCTCACGAGAACTACTAGTTTATACTAGAAAATCTATTGATTTTCTGCAGACATCCTTCAGTTTCTTTAAGATTAATTTTATATTTTTTCCCTTCTTTCTTCTATCTGTCTACTTCTGGGACAAATGCTCAAATAAAAGCTGTTTGGAGGAACACTGTGACAGAAGCAACAAAAGTGGAGAGGGGACCTAGTATCTGCTAAGAATGATTCTCATTTTTTTTTTCCCTTCCGTACTTCCTTATGTTCCAGCAAAGAGTGTAGTTGAAGGAACAGCACACATTTTTGAAGAGTTGACCTTTTCCCAGCAAATCAATTGTGTCGGGTGCAGGAATGAAGAGTTTAGTTTATGCTTAGGGTGCTGTCTCTGGGGCTCTCTGTATTTATTCATGTTGTTGCACATAGCGATGTTTTTTTTTTCTTAGATCCCATGAAATTGGTTTTTGTATTCTGGAAGCTGTAGCCATGCCATGGAACATAGAGACACTTACTGATACTGCTTATTAACAGGAAACAGAGCAGATGGTCCAGAAACAATCAAAAAAGAAACAGGAAGAAGAGGAGGAGGGGGTGAATCCTGAAAGTTTTCAGAACTTCATTGCCGCAGCAAGGTAGGAATAGATTTTATTCCCTTTGATAAATAATCTCTCAGCCTTGAAGGTGGTGGCATTGTTCTAAAGATGATTTGATTGATCTAAAGCCTCTAGATACCATTATTGACTGTAGGACTTGTTCAAGCTGAGGGACCGAGAGCTTGTCTTCTCTTGTCTCTCTTCCAGCGACCAAGCACTTGTAACATCAGCATCTGGTGCATAGAGAACATACAATAGATGTTTTGACCATTAAGTAACTTCCCAAAGGACAGCAGTGGTTGCCCTGGCCTGTGTAAATTTCAAGCTGCTGCTGGTGCATTAATGGTCTCCTTTCCTGTGGTGCTGGAGCAAATAAGGCAGTACTTCGGAAGGAGAATGAAACTAGAGCTGCTGCTCAGATGATCTTGAGCTGCTGTGGTTGAACAGTTGCTATAGCTCTGACTCAAGTTTCTGCTCTCAGAAACAAATCTCATGCTTGCTGCCTCTCTTGAGGAATTTTCCAGGTCTGGATTTTCTGAGATGAGCGAGAAAGGGAGTTAGGCCTCTTATTTGGCCTGCTAAGGCAGTTCAGTGCAAGCAGTTACTTTCACAATGAAAAAGCAGCATTTTCTATCACTGCATTTTATCTGCTTTAAACTTAAAAGAGTCGGGTAAGAAACATGTTTTGAAAATAGTTAAGTATTCCTTAGGGCCTGTAGCATTGTATGAAAAACAATGGTATTATAACTATCTGACTATGGAGAGGTCTGAAATTATTCAGTGAACCACAACTGTATTTTCAAAGTCTCTGATTCTTGAGCACAAAAAGCAATTCCTCTTGACTCCGTTCTTTGGAGAATGGAGTGACATGCCTATATGGGGAAGAAACCCTGTCAATATCGGGACAAAGTTTACCTGCCTTTTTAATGCCCATCTTCTTTTTTCCGTGAGGATTGATGGTCACTTCTTCTTTTTTATGACCATTTATTAAACTCTTCTTTCTTTTTCTCTGTTTGGATAGCACTTACAGTGAATGATTAGAAGTGGGTTGTAGCTGAGGCATCCTAACTAAGTTCAGGTGGTTTCACAGTCTGTCTTGGTACATTCTTATGAAAACAAGTATTTTAGCTTTTGCTAATGTAATTGATGGAGTCATTACTGCAATAGATTTACAGGATTGCAGAAAAATCTTCAGATAAAGATGTCTGACTACCATACACCGTAGGATCTATGGCTCTCGCTAGAAATACATATTACATGGACCCATGGCATGCTTTTGGTTCTCTGACCATTCTGGTCACTAAAATATCTGTTGTGTCCTAGGCAGGTCATTTCCCTTTTTGCCAGGAATGTTAAGAGATAGCTATATGGAACAGAACTGCAGATTCTTCTGTTTTCATGTTATTGGCTAGCATGCCATCATGGCCTGATGCACAGTCTAGGCTGGGGCTGCAAATTTTTGCTGGATTGTTTGACTGAGTGATACAGAATGGTTTGCCAATGGTCAGACAATTTCTAGTGATGATCTTTCTGCTTCTTATGAGGTAGCAGGTATGTTTGAAAACTCTGATGTCTGACACTTGGCCCTGCGCTTCAAGCTTAAATCAGTGAGCAAGTAATTTGGAGCCAAGCAAAGGGGATAGATTTCCACTTTGAGTATTTGTTCTGCAGTACAGTGAGTGCAACGGTGGAGAAAATGGGCAATAAATATTGCTTCTTAATTGAGATTGTCTCATTGACTCTCTAACTTTGATATCACATGGATGTCATTGTGTTAGTTGTACATATGCTATGACCATTGATTCTCAACGTCCTCAGTGCATTGTAAAAGCACATACATAATGGTAAATTGATTTAAAAGCTTAAAGCACCTTTCCACCAGCAACTTCTCATTCTTATATTTCCTCTTCACTTATATTTTGGGAGAAAAAGTGCAGTTTGGATCTTCAGGGCGTGCTGCAAACTTCAGTGTCAGCTTTAGGCATGGCTTTTACCAAAGCTTAGGCTAGCTAATACTAGTTACAATTGTGATATGCAGAGGATGTTTTGAAAGATTCTAAGTGCTGCTAATTTATGTTTCTGTGTTACATTTCCCTGTAGCATTGCTGGCACTATACTCCTTACTTTGGTGTTTGCTGTGCCATGCAGCCACTCACTGATGCTGAGGCAACACGATAAAGCAAAAGGAAAGCATGTTAGATACCAAACAACTGGAATTACAGCTTGCACAAGCTCTAATGACAATGGCCAAGTAACTGATACTGTTTTGGGATCAATAGATGTTTAGGATATTTGGGCTGTCCCCCTTTGTCATTGTAAAGAAAATGAGAAACATATGCAAGTTTTGTGAATTTCACAAAAATATTGACTGTTCTGGTTGTCCTGCAGTTTTGGCTAATTAATAAGCTTTTGCCTTCTTTCTTCTTCTCCCTCTGCTGCTGAATAGAAACTACTAATGGTTACTGTAAAACAGAGGCTGAACTGAGTTCTCTCATGAGAAAATAGCTGCTTATTCTAAAGAGCACCTGGAGAAGATTCACAAATTTAGCTGTGAAGGAAATTTCTCATGTTGAGCTAATCTCCCCAGATGTGTTTGGAGTATTCACTTGCTCTTTATTTATCCTGGGAAGGCTCCTGAATGCCTTGAATTTTCTACTGTGTAAGAAGGTGGTATTTTAGTGGGGATCTCAGGTTTAACCTAGGGCGTGTTGCCTTCCTTCTGCTCTTACCCTGCAGAGCAGAGCAAATCATTAGCTTGTCTAGTGTCACCTTTTTTTTTCCCACTGCTCTCTTACAGTTTCCTTGTTGTTTCTTGTCTTTGATTGTTACATGAATGCAGAAAAGCTTGGTGTCCTTACTTCTACATCCATTCTTCTCTCCTTATTGCAGTGAAAGTGACCTGGAGGAAGTACTGACGTTTTACACACACAAAAACAAATCAGCAAGTGTCTTCCTAGGAACAAAATCCACAAGCACAAAACACAGCAGCAGCAGTCACCAGTCAGAGAAACAGCCCCAAGGCGGTAAGTTTTGCAGGCAGTTCTGAGATTATGTTGCCCAGACAAACCTAGTGTAACGTAAGTCTGTGCAAAGACAACAACCCCTCCACAATGTTACTCAGGTTTCTTGAGGTTGCATATCTTTTTCTTTTTTTTTTCTTTTTTACTCAGTCTTATGTGAAGACTAGAGTAACTTCACTCCTACTTTCTTTGCCTGAAGTGAAATGGGTTGAACCTAGACTGGCATTTATAAGGAACTAGATATGGTAGTTCATGACTGAAATGAGAATGTGCACACTGAAGGCAGTAAGAATTGAAATGAACAGAGAATCCTGAAATCAAAGTAAGGGATGAATGAAATCCAAGTCTGTTAAATTTTGCTATCTACAGTGTGTGTATCCGTTGGAGGCCAGAGACCATACACTTCAGCCTAATTAGGCATTCACTGGAAGGAAGAGCATGCCAGCTGTATGTATCTAATAGTCCATGCTACTATACATGATAGCACAATTGTCATCAATAAAGTTGCATGGTCTACAGGAAATATTAGCAAGAAAGTCAATTGTAGCAAGGGTAAATTCTGCAGCTTTGTTCTAGTGATACCACAGTTTGCAATGTTCTACTTCCTAACTCCTTGATTTTGTTATAGAGCATCCTGAGATGGTGAAAAGAATAAAAGATGATCCTCCCAAAAGTTCAGTTGCAGATTTGCCTGCGGAAGGAGCACTAAAAGGCTGTAAAACCAAAGAAGCTAAATCAAGCTGTAAGTGAACTGACTTAAATAATCATCAATAAAAAAAAAATTGAATGCATATACTGTTTTTAATACTGTTTTAAACAAAGGTTGGAACCTTTGGATTCAAACTGAGAGATCCAAATGCCCAATTTTTACTTTTAAACACAAGAGAAGATGCTGTAGAGTAGGCAGTAGGGACAAGTTAGCTGCTCCTCCCTTGGAGGGGAAGATGTAGATATGGCAGGCTTTGAAAGAGGGTATTTATTGTGTAGAACCTCTTGTTACTGCTGGTAGATGAGGTCATTTTGGCTTCAGTGTGTCTGAATACAGGCATTTGGTGTGTTGATATTATCAAAGGACCTAAAAAGCAGCTTTTTCCTCATACAGTAAGTTCATTATCTTTGTGCAGTTCCAGAAGGACTCACCTCCTTAAATGCTGAAGTGAAATTACGTCGGTGCAGCCCTCCTAGTGCTCCTTCCTCTGCTCCTGGTGCCACGTTCCAGAGAAGTACCAGTTCTTGGATGCCATCTCAGCCTGCAGCCTCTGAAAATTCAAAGGTGCCTGGTCACCCTTCATTGCCAGCTCCTCCAGCTGGTCCCAGACTGATTCAGTCCCCACCCCCACTACCCTCCTTGCAGAGCACAGCTCCTGACAGCTCTTCTGTCCTCACAAACCCAGTGTCCACTGAGACTTGTAGCCTTGCAGGGTTACATCGTCTTCGTTCGGGTAGCTACACCCTTGGCCCAATCTCATCTTTTCAGAGAGCTGCTCAGATCTATAGCCAAAGATTGTCCCGACCATCCTCTGGAAAAGTAGGTGAGTGTTCTGGGATTCATAATAACCTGCTAGTTCAATACAGAGATTGTGTAACTTCTGTTGTGGAGTAGGTAGAAATGTTACATTTCTAGAATTACATCTTGTTGGATGGTGCTAAATTTCTCACAGAAAGCATGAGTGCAGGATGCAGCCCTTGTTAGCCAGATGAACAGGCAATCACAGAATAATTTTGGTTTGAAATGACCTTTCAGATCACCAAGTCCAGCACTAAATTAGGTCCCTAAGAGCCACATTTACATGTCTTTTAAATATCTTCATGGATGGTGATTCAACCACTTCCTGGACAGCCTGTTCTAGTGCTTGACAACCCTTTTGGTGAAGAAATTTTTCCTAATATCCAATCTAAACCTTCCCTGGTGCAACCTGAGGCTATTTCCTCTTGTCCCGCTGTTTGTTATTTGGGAGAAGAGGCCGACCCCTGCCTCACAAAAGCCTCTTTTCTGGTAAGTTACAGTGATAAGGTCTCCTCTCAGCCTTGTGCTTTGAACTCAGCCTTTAAACTTGTTCAAAAAGAGCTGTGAAATTAAGTATTGTATATTTTCTTTATTATGTTACTGATCTCATCTATCTTTAGTGGGTTTAATGTTGTTTTCATTAGCAGAAGTCCTGTCTCAGTCTGTGTGCTGTTCTTAGTTCTTTGGTTGTCTATCAAGCATAGAAATGTTGTAATGAAATTTCATAAGTGTTGAATACTTAAAGATGTGTCAAGACCTCCAGAAAAGATGGATCTGAATGAATCATTACAGTATCTCATTCTCTAGGGTGTTTCAGCACTGCCATATCCAAGGGTATCCTAAAAACAAGGTTTAGAGACCTCTCATCTATCGTGCTGTGGTGGAACACAGTTGAACGATGCAGCTTTAGAGTGTAAAGAATCTGAAGGGTGGAAGAAACTGTAGGCATTTGCATGCAGACTGTAGTCTATTAGGAAACTTTTGGGAACACACAGAGGCTAACAGCTGTGGTCCTGATAATACTTATTTTTTTGTATTTTGAATGATGGTATGTATTTGCTCTAGGTTGTGTATCAGGGTCAGCACATGTTTACTAGGGTTGCTATATATATATATATAGATATGTATATGTAAATATAGGCAGCCCCTCTAGCATTAAAATACATCTTGCTTCCCAAATGAGTAGCTTATGTAAAGAGATCCATTTGTTTTTAAGGAAAAGCATTACAGATTTAACTTGGGTAACAGCTACTGATGTCTCTGGAATTGGGTGCCGTTAGATACATTGTACTAAAGAGAATACAGGTTTGCAATTGCTAATTGTTTATATGGGCAATACCCATGCAGAATAGGTGTATTCTGTATTCTTCTTATTATCTTCTCTGCTTTTTGTATCTGTGATCAGCAGGCTGAGAGTCTGACATGCCTGTCATTAAGCACAATGAAATGTTTGTTTGGTAGGTGTGTGCCATCGCAGCTTGAGTGGGCAGTGTGTGGGCCCAGCCAGGATGCACAGAGATGCAGAACATGCTTCTTCCCAGTGCAAACGTCATGGCCCCAGTGTGGTAGCAGCAGAACTGCAGCAGCTGGCAGAAAAGCAAGCAGCCTGCCAGTATTCCCCACCAAGCCATGTCAGTCTCCTTACACAGCAGGTATGTAAGCACTAAAGTAGGGTCCCTGTGCAAGGGTGAAGTTTGTTACAGGCTTCTGTGTCAGCGCTGGGCTGGGCCGAGATGTGCTGTCAGGAGTAAATCTCATGAAAATTAGTTTCTGTCCTGTTGTTTTAAAGTGTTTACAGTCACCAAAATTTTGATCTTCTGTGAGATGACAGGAATGTCTTGAAATCATTTTATAGGAGATAAAGCAGAGGATTAGAAAATATCTTAAAAAAAAATTGGAATCCATGCTTTGTCTTACTAGACAATAAACCCAAGTCTCCTCAGGTTTGTGCTTCCATGCAATCTGCTTCTTCATTCCTCCAGTGTGTCATCACAGTGCTGGGAATGAAAGTCTGCAGAATGGGTTGTGATGTCAATTCTGTATTCCAATAACATTAGAAGGACACAATGAAGTCCTTACTAGCATGGGGAATGATAATCCTTTTGTCAAACATGGTGATATACATGAAATGTACATTGAGTTGTGGTAGAATTCCACTCAGTTTCATATTTCTCATTGAATTATACCCTAAATGGCTACACACAAACAATTTTTTTGCTTTATAATATGCTATAGTTGTGCTCATCAGAGGTGTTCAAGTTGGACACTTCTCAGTTAATTAAGCTGCCAGCTGGAGATTTTCCAGTATAGGCACTTTGCCTTGGACAATAATTTTTTTCTCTTTATTTGCTGGAGGGAAGCAATTTGAATGTCTTTGTTTTGATTCTTTTATTTTGGAATTACTGTTTTAACAGTTATATTTTGCTAAGTTTTCTGAGGCATTTTTAGTAGTTGCAACAGCTGCTGGTATTTGCTTTGCTATGCTTCTTTCAATTTTATTGTTATATGTTTAGATTTTGAATATCTGGTTACGCAATTGGTGATATATTTATTTCAAAATGTGGAGTACATTTATAACTTTAGGAAGCTGAATAGATTTTTCTTTGCAGATAGGCCTTCAACTTTTAAAGGATATGTCACAAAAACAAAGTCCCTTCTTGTTGATGGACTCAGGAGAGAGTGTGAGCACTGACTATTCTAGTGCTGCTGAGGCCTGGTCTTGCATAAGGCCAGATCCTATTTAGGCAATTTGTTCTTGTTTGCTTGTCCAGTAATACTCAGAGCTGTCAGTCTGGTTCTCAGTTGGTTTTAAGTTAAATGTTGTCAGTAAAACTGTTCAAAAACTTTGATAGTGAAACATTTTCATTTAGGAAAGGCTGATTTGTTGAAAGTTAAATATGTGATGGAAACTGCCTCCTTGGATAAAAGTTAGTATCTAAACAAATATTTGAGAAAAAAATTGTAATGTATCTATTTAATTTCAGTCTTTCCAGAAATGAACTATGTAAAATAAGTTCATAGACTTTTTTCCTAAAATCATACATTACCCATTTTGCTTCAACTCCTGTGGTTTCTTAGGTCTGTCTAGAGAACCCAATGTCTTCTTGCAGTCATTTGTGTAGCTATTAAATGATTTTTAAACTCCTGAATTCCTACCGTGGCTAGTTACTCCTAGATAAATTAGGAAGTATAGGAGGGGGAATTTAGAGAGGAATTCACGAAGATCTGCATGGGAATGGCAGTGCAGCTTCCTGAGAACAGCTGTGTTGGGTGACAAAGGAGCATACTCTGATGGCAGCTGAAACCTGTTTAATCACCAGTCAGTCAATCTGTGTAGGTGTACTCAAGTTTGAAAGTGGCTATGAAGTGCATGGGTGGCCTGGAAATGTGTTGGCTGTAGTAAATGTGTCTGCATTGCTTTTCTTCTGGGTTCTTCCAAGATACTTTCCCACAGAAGAGGTGGGAATTGCATAGTAGGAGAATGATGGTTCTAATTCCCTTCTTTGCAACAAGCAAACGTAAGACACCTCAGCACCTCTGCCCACTGCAGATTTTCTGACTGTGATATTTTGTATTCAACTATGGAGTGTTTGCACAGGCTTTGCTTCAGTAGTGAAATACAGAAACATGGCTTGGGTTGTGTCTTTGTCATCTTCTGTCATCATGAAAAACATCCATGTAGAAAGGATCTCACGAGTCAATAAAAAGTTTAGAGCTGCAGTTCTATCTGACGATGAGTTTCCTTCCTGAGCCTGTGTCCATTCAGTTCTAGACATCTGCTCTCTGCTTTGATTTTTTTTTTTTTCTGGGCATGCTTTTTAAATAATGCCTTTGGAGAGATGAAGTCTGAATCTGAAGCTTGCTTAGTATGAAAATTTGGATTTAGTTGAGAACAGTTTTTAAGGCAATCTGATTCTTCAGTACTGAATTTATGGCACATAGCAATTTCTAAGCTGAGACCATTATTTTAAGCACACTTGCAACACTGATGTTTTGGAAGGTTTGGATGTAGCTGCAAAGCCCAATGTATCATAACTAAAGCATGCAGTTACTGCTTATGCTTTTTTTTTTTTTTTTCACATGGACACATTCTACTCTTTTGTCAGTCATTAAAGAGTCATTCTGATTATTTTCTTGGTCCAGCCTGGCTTTTAAAGCCTGTCTTGCAAGAAGGACCCAAGGGTTTTGTGAGAAGACAGGGCTGCCATGACAATAAGGGCAGTAGGAGATACCAACATACAATAAAAGCATTGTAGTATGGCAGCGAGGCTTGGGCTTATTGTTGTGGGACCTGGAATCAGGATATCTGTCTTTGAACTGCCAGACATGGATGTGGATTTGAAGCAGGGGCATTGAATAAATAGAAGTGCAGGAATTGCAGAGTTGGCTGGCAGTTTGGAAAGTTATTTGCAGAAGAAGAGGTACTGTTGAAGCTACTTGCTTTGTGGTTATAGATTTAGGCAGACCTGGATTTGATCTGAACTAGGAGAGGGAAGGCAGAAGCAGATGAGACAGAGAAGTATATGGGAGAGGATTTAGTAAACACCTGGAGAGAAACGGAAAGTCAAAGACTATTGGTATGAGATGAAAGGGGGAAAGGCTTGAGATGGGAGTGTTGAAGATTCTGGGTTATGAAACTCTGGTGGCTTTGGGACAGGAGAATTAAGGGATTGAAAACTGAGAGAAGAGTAGAGAAAGGGCTTGTATCAGGGTCACTTAATTAAACAGGGCACTACTTTCCTCTACATTTCTAGACAGGAGACTGAATTGTTATTTTCCTCCTTTTCACTACTCTGTTTAAACCACTTGAAATATGATAGTATTTTTTTAAAAAGCATTCTTAAATAAATTGGCATGAAGATGAGAACATTACTTAGCTAATAATAAAAATAGTACAATTGTTTAAAGCCATTCCAGAAACTTGGAGTTAGTCTACCTTGTTGGAAAGTCCCTGGCTGGTATGAAAAGGACTTGATATATGGATTTAATTATGTTTCATGATAAGATTAGGACCACTGATTTGGAGGGGGTATATGAAAGAGTGACTTTTGAAAATACTGGTATTGCTGTGGACTGTATTTTTGTGGGGTTCTTTTGTTTGTATTTTTTTTTTCCCAAGGGCAAGAACTTCTATGTGAGAGATGAATGTCTTTGTGCATTGGTTCCCTGTGTTGTGCCAAGCTGTGTCTTGGAGGCTGGGGTGCTCCGAATATGTACCTCCTTCCAAGAGCAGCTGAGAAGCTTATTTTCCATTCCAATTTTCATCAGAATTGCTTCTGGTATCCATATAGTACTGGGGGTCTCTGGGGTTCCCAGGAATGTAGCCTCAGCAGCTGTGCTTGGAATGATGTTGTCATTCTGGTTGGGAGTCCACCTCTGTCCCTCTTCAATCCCTGCTGTTCTTCACTGTTTTCTGCTCATGCCCAAAGCACCTGTTTCATGTTTCCTCTTTTACATTCTTGTTTCCTAGCCTCTGTATTAAATTAGTTTATTATTGAGTTTTTTTATTGATATAATTTTGTTGATATTATCGATACTATTTTACTATTTACTGGTAAAATACTGATGTTCAAAGGGAAAATTTTAAGTGTAAGTATCTGATGAACTTTGAAAAAGATGTTTAAAATCTGTCCTCTTAAGAAAACAAGATTTTTGTGATTACATCAGCTTTCTGTCTTGTCAATCCTCTCCATTCAGTTCTGAAACATTAGATAGGAAATTCACACTGATACTCATAGAGTATACAATTCTTAGTGTATGGGAGATGGAGATGTAGGAAGGTAAAGCCTTACTAATCTGCAGTTTGTTCCATTGTACTCAGCTTTCAGTCCTCACAGACTGTCTCATGAAGTGTGTAAGAACATTTTGCCTTTCATTAATTTGTGTTTTTGAAAAACGTTTTCCATTATATTGTATAAAATTTCATCAGGCCATCTTCATTCTTGCAACCTGGAGAAAACAGTGGTGCCTTCACAGTGATCTACAATAGAAATATTCATCTAGAACCCTAAAGAATAATTACTTAATTCTTTTGCATCACTGTACAATGCCTTACTGCACAGTTGCAGGAGTGAATGAGAGATGAACAGAGAGCAAAGAGGAGCGGTATTGTTCTGTCTTTGACTAGAAAAGAAGCAGCTTTTTGGTTAACTTCTGTAACTGTCTTTAATGGTAGGACCAGGAAAGATGTTGCCTTAAGGACATGCTTGAGTGTGTCAATCTCTAGTTATGTTATGAAGGATTTGGTCTGAGTCAGGACCAGTGCTATTCAATGTTTTCATCGAGGCACAGTGGCATCGGGTGCACCCTTAGCAGGCTGCTGTCCAGAGGGACATGGAGAAGCTTGAGAAGTAGGCCCATGGGAATCTCATGAGATTCAACAAGGCCAAGTGCAAGGTGCTGCACTTGGGCCAGGGCAACTCCCAGTATCAACACAGGCTGGGGATGAACAGATGGAGAGCAGCCCCGCTGAGAAGGACTTGGAGGGGGTGCTGGTGGATGACAGGCTGGCCATGACCCAGCAATGTGCACTCAGCCCAGAGAGCCAATTGTATCCTGGGCTGCATCCAAAGCAGCGTGGGCAGCAGGGTGAGGGAGGGGATTCCTCTGTTCTGCTCTGGTGAGACCCCACCTGCAGTGCTGTGTACAGCTCTGAGGTCCCCAGCAGAGCAAGAGCATGGACCTGTTGGAGTGAGTCCAGAGGAGGGCTACCAAGATGATCAGAGGGCTGAAGCACCTCTCCTGTGAAGACAGACTGAGAGAGTTGGGTTTGTTCAGTCTGGAAAAGAGAAGGCTTTGAGGTGACCTTACTGTGGCCTTTCAGTACCTGAAAGGGATCTACAGGAAAACTGGAGAGCGACTTTTTGCAAGGACATGTAGTGGTAAGACAAGGGATAATGGCATTGAACTGACACTAGGTTTAGATTGGATGTTAGAAACAAATTCTTTACTGTGAGGTTTGTGAGATACTGGAAGAGGTTGCCCAGAGAAATTGTGGCTGCTCCATCCCTAGAAGTGTTCATAGCCGGGTTGGATGGGGCTCTGAGCAACCTCATCTAGTGGAAGGTTGGATTGCAGGAACGTGGGCATGCAGGTAGGGGTTGGAACTAGGTGATATTTACGGTCCCTTCCAACCCAAAAGATTCTATGATTTTATGATAAACATTCAGCATTAGAAAATAATGCATACATCAAAGTTTCTAGGTAGAAAATTTATTGTTAAGTATAGCTGTTAACAATGAATGTTAGTTTTTACTTCTGAGGAATTTTATTCCATTCTCTTAACTTAAAACCACAGATTTATGATATTTTTGTGATTAAATAAAATCTAATAATAGAGCTCATTTTGAGATTATGGCAACAGTGGGAGTTAGGTACCTCTGTCCATACCATATATTTCAGACCCTGCCTGATCTTTGCAGCATGTGCAATCTAACTATAGTACTCCATAGCATCCAAAAATAGAAAGGTGTGCCTCTAGTTAACTACCAATATGTCTGGGAGCAAGCAACAGAGATCTCTATGGTAACTGTGTCTTTGAGGGTCCGGCATTAACCTGGTAAGCCAGTGGCAGAGTAGGATAATGAGGAGGTATCTGATCTCAAATGGCCATAAGAAAATGAGTAATATGTTATGTCTTATCTATTAGAGTTCTTTGAACTGAGAAAAATAGCATCCAGTGTAACTTGTTCATATTTCAACTTTCAAAAAGGTTTTTGACAAGCCTTCAGCAACTGTTGTTAAGATAGACTGGTGTCTGTAGGCTGAGAAACAAAGTTTTATTATAGATAAAAAAAGATTAAAAGCAAACAAAAAATAACTAGTCAATTTGCTGTATAGCAAGTAGATAACTGAAGATGCAAAATACAGAATGTACATGATCCAGTGTAAAATTAAGTGTTTAAAAGGAAGAGCTCAAGGACATTAATAAGGCATTTTATTACTTCAAGAATGCAAGTTATTGCAAGGTAATACAGGGTGTGAATTTACAGTAGATTAACTAGTCTATAGTGTTCATTCATGTTTGTGCAGCTCATATTTACCACATGAGGTAATTTGTTGTTACCTTCACTATAATGTGGGCTGCAAGAGTCCCATGTTCAGTTACAGTGAAGTTAGGTGTGTGCTGTGGACTTAAACTCGAGCCTACCTCTTGGTAATTTGTCATTATGTTTGTATTCTTTTTTGGATTATTATGAGTAAAACTAATAGAAATTTAAGAGCTGCATTAGTTGGGCAAGACACTGGCAGATGAAGTTCAGTGTTTACAAATAACTGACTATATGATAAGAAATAATTTTAACCTCTTGAATGATTAATCTGAAGCTTATTTCTTTAGGGAAGAAAAAAAATAACTTTATTTCATTAAAAGCTCGGTGGAGATACCTGTTCCAAGTTAAGCAGTAAAGTCAGCAAAGAAAAATTACTAGTGTCTTTAAGGAACAGGATAGGACATATATATATATTAGTGTAAGCATCAATTACGTAACCTCCCTCAAAACTGTTTTCACTTCTGGGTGACATTCCTAAAGTGAATTTAGGAAAAATAACGGATTCACAGATGAATGACTGCAAATGCAGTTTTAATGAAGAAGTGAAAACATTAAGTTTTTTTATGGAGGAGATAAGTGTGAAGGAATTACGTAAAGCAATGGAAGACAAGGTAAATAAAGTTTATTTTATTCATGCCTCTCATAATAAGAAGAGGATATTCAGTTTAGCAGGAAGATACTGGAGTAAAAAATGGTAATACAAGTGAATAGTTGATGTCACAGAATATATTTATCTTCTGAAACTCCCTGAAATGGGATACCATTAAGGCTGAAAAATTAATAGGCCATAGTTTCCTCAGAGAGAATAATGAGCATTTTGCAAATGATAGATTCCTGGATTTTACCATACAGAAATAACAAATTCATTTTCCTTATCAATAAGACATTTCAGTTATATGCATGGAAACTAAAATTTCTTCCATCTTCTGAAATATGTCAGACAGGATAGTGAGTTTGCTGGGCCACTGATCTGAACTGACCTTTTATACTGAAGAACATGTGCTATGCTGCTGCTTCCATATTTATGAGATTTTCTTTGTTACATCACTTTACTGTAGTCAAGCTAAATATTTTCGTTACGGTAAGTGGGTTACTGAGACACTTGTGAGGAACTCAGTATCTGAAATTGGTGCTTTCCCTAGTTACGTCAATCAGATGATTGCTAATTATTTTTACAAAGTGATGATGTCTTCGTCAGTGTGTACAGTGTAGCAGTTAATGGTGCATGTTAACCACACAATTTTTCAATTTCCTGAAGTTTTGTTCGGTTTGCCCACTGCCTCACATGAGCCTAAGGTGGCAACAGTACTGTTGGGGAAACAAGGCAAGTAAGTTGGTGGTGAGTTTGGGCATGAAGCCTGAAGATACAGTTCAGTAAGCCCATTTCGTTGGAGATGGACTTAATTGGCTTTCTTGCCTTGATTTGTGATGTAGAGATCTTACTGGCTACTTTGTGACTTCTGGATAGCTGAACTAAGAGGGGTTTTCTGCCTGTACCTGCTGTAAGCCATTGGCCTTTCCTGATGGACAGATGGATGAAGACTGTGGCCAAAATAATCCAAACTACTTTTCATTGTGTTGTGTTCCATACCAGACTTCAATCCTAGAGTCTTTATTTCATGTGTATTTAGCATAAAATATTTCCATGTGTTTGCATTGCAGGTCTTTCTGTAGGGAGGACATTAAAATACACAGCATGTGTGTACATCCAGAGCCAGGTGGCTGGATCCTGGATGCATATGAGTGTTTTTCTTTGTGAATAGCATGCTACTTCTCTCTGAAGTACACTGTAAGGTAAAAATTGTTCTGCAGTGCTGTATCTGTGTGAGGTCCCTATCACTGCCTGCTGAGGGGGGGCTGCAGTTGATATCTAGCAGGCTGTAGTACTTCATAGTTATTAATGCTAGGGAACTGAAGAATGTGTTGAATTGGCCAGCTTGACCAAGAGGAGGAGGAAGAGAAGGAGGGGAAACCTGGTGAGAGCTCTGACTCTCTCTGTGTGTGGGAGAGTGTGAGATTTCAGGTCCCAGCTATCATAAGCAATAGCTCCAATTCTTGCAGCCGGCGAGTTTAATCACAGGGATAACATCAGACCACCCAGGCAAGGGCTATACAGAGCTGCCTCCTTGTCTGCTATGCAGCCAGTCAGTGCCCAAGATCCAGCAGCCAGGGTTCCTGCAAACATACTGACATTGGAGATCCATTGGAGGATGGGGCACTTGTCTTATTCTACATTTTTCATTTAGTCAGGAGGTGAAAATGAGCAAGAAGCAGATGAGTTTACGAAACCTTAGGATCAGGGAGAGGGAGTGAGGAAGAATTGAATGGAGCATTTTACAGTGTCCCAGAGGGACCCTGTGCGTGCTACAGGAATCCCAAAATAGTGAGCTTCGTCTTAACATCAGCTACAACAATACTGGAAGCCACACCACTCCTCATTTACCTGTCTAGTTACACAGTGTGGTACCCTTGCCTGCCTTGTCCTCGACAGAGCAAACTACCAGTCTGCCAAGAGGCACTGTACAGGTCCCAGTGGGCATCAGCTCTTTCCTGTCTAGATCTGAACAGCACAACAAGAGCATTAAATTTAGGGTGCAGCAAAAACTTACAGAAATTTGGTGAGGCTATTTTCTGCAATGAGGAGTTTTGCTTTTTTTCAGTGATGATCCCTTGCTTTGACTCAACCCGCTTTATCTGAGTCTTAGTCAGTTTTATTTTCTTTCTGTAACCGTTTCTTTGGTTTTTACCCCTCCACTGATGGAGAGAAAGGGAAGTGTAAAGAAAAAAGGCATCTTACTGTAATTAGTAAGAGGAGCAAGAAGCAGGCAGTCAACTCTGAGGGGCATTTTTCTTTCCTCTTTCACACACCTCTGGACTGCTGCATTTTCTCCTCACTTGAGCTGTTCACACAGGAGCTGGAATTACTTTTATTACTACTGATTTGTAGCAGCAGCAGTAATATAACCAGTTGGTCTCAGCAGAGGTTGTAGGAAGTGAAAATGTCAATGTAGTTTCTGCAGTGCTCATGTTGAACTCCTTCTGCTCTGAGGCTCCACGGGGAATAGAAGCAGAGGGTTTTGTTATGATGCAGCAACATCTGCAGATAGTCACCAAACAGGCTAGGCTGAGCAGCTAGGTCTCATGTTATGGGAAAGATTACACCCTGATCATCAAACTTTTGGCAGGATTGTGCCTTGTAAAAATCACTCCCGCTGGAAGTTTTGAGGCAGAGAGTGTCTAAATGAAAGCCTGACTTTTTCAGGAGAAGGAAGAGGGGGGAGTTCAACCATCCACAGCAGCAGCACTAACTTAGGTTTTCTTTTTTCGTTGTTAAATGGATGCATATGCTGGAGGCACTACAAAGGAATTTGCAAGTTTGTCAGGTTTCCCAGGAATGTCTTTGGCAGGTCTTTGTCTGGAACGTTTTCTGGAGACTGGAACACTTGTGCTCTGTATGCATATGTATATCCTGTAAGCTGGTAAGCTCGGAGAGCAAAGAAGGAATGTCACAGGCCTTTGGCCAGATCAGCCTTGGTACACACACAGATTTCACACTTCCCAGCCTGTTAGCCCCGGTTCTTCCCTCCTGGCCAGTTGTTACTGCAAATTCAAATCTGTACATAAAATGAAGGTGCTTTAGTATGAGGTTCGGTCAGCAAGATAGCCTGGGTAACAGAAAGGTGGTTCTAGAAAAATCTGTTCGTACTGCATGATTTCTTCATGGAATTTGTTGTGGTACATTTTGTTACACTATTCAGACAATGATTATGTGTGGGTCTTATTTGTGATTTGGGGTTTCCTTTGCCAGTTAAGAGGCAGGTTAAGATGGTGTGATTTTTTTTTTTTTTTTTTCTTCTTTTTTCTTTCTTCCTTTTTCGTTCTTNGGCAGGTTAAGATGGTGTGATTTTTTTTTTTCTTTTTTCTTCTTTTTTCTTTCTTCCTTTTTCGTTCTTCTTTTTTTTCTTTCTCTCTTTTTTCTTCTTTTTTCTTTTTTCTTTTTTCTTCCTTCGTCTTCCTTCGTCTTCCTTCGTCTTCCTTCGTCTTCCTTCTTTCCTTTTTTTTTTTTCTTTTCCCCCATACTGGGGTAGCCTGTTGAATTCCAGTATCTTGGTGCATTAAGGAAGGCAAGGCAGCTGGACTGTTTCCAGTATACTGGCAGACCTGCAAGCTGCGTTAGACCAAGTTATGCTAGCCTATGCTAGATCACAGATGTACCTGGGAGCTCTGTGGTAAAGCCAGGAAAATGCAACATGCATTAGGGAGAGAAGAGGTTAGCAGTGAGTATTTATATTGTTGTAGCATCTAGTCAGTCATCTCTGAAGGCTGAAGGAAGGAAAATAAGTGAAAGAATACAGCAAAATTTTTTCTCTCCACATGGCAAGTTCTTAGCTCTTCCCTTCTGTTAAAAGATTTCACGGATCTTGAAAGCCTCAGGGGTGTCTGTATTTGAGGTAGGCTTGGCAAGTGAAAATACAGTGACTATGGAAGCCAGGTAATGAAAGAAAAAGCAGATTTCATTTGCCAGCTATTGGATGAAGATGGCATTGCTGGATGAACAATAAGTAATAAAATGGAGAATTAGGAATTGACTGAAGGGTCTTGAGGGATTCAAACTGGATAAACATATGGATACATATGTTTACATATGCTTACATATGCATGTACCAAGCATATGGGTAAAAATAGATCGAAAGGCAAAGGAGAACACACTACTTCTGAGACGTTTTGCACCTTTTGCACCAGTTTTCAAGTGGTATGGTTCCCTCTTTGAGCTTATGATACAGTGTCATCTTCTCCTGTCTGATACATCAAAACTTAAGGATTCTGGTCTGATCCTAAGGCAGAGGAGCAGTAGTGATCTTACATATAGCTTATCATGATCCTTGTCCAATCCTTCTTTAAGCAAAAAGGTTTCTCAGTAAACAGTTTATTTATATATGCCTTTGTAACCTGTTGATAGGGTACATTGTGCTGAAAACTTTGTCTCCTCCTGTTTCTGTGAAAATTTTATCATTTCGAATGTGTTTTTGGAAGAGACAAAATAGGCCTCTGGCTACTGCATTCTTTTGGCATATCTCTTAGGCTTGACATGTGAAATACAGCTTGAGCTCTGGACCCTTTTTCCTCCTCACCAGTCAGAAAGATCCAAATGGAAATGTGAGATGTGTGAACTGGGGAGGATGCAGTGTGGCTCCAAGTAAGAGAAATGATGTTTAGACTTCATATATCTGTAATCTCCACCACTTCTTAGGCAACAGGGTACGACTGGCTTCTGCCAGAAAAGTGCTAAAACTGCCAACTGGAGAGGATCAAGGTGGCAATTTGTAGTGTATTGCTTGTTATAACATGTTGACCAGTGAAATTTTGGATATGCTGTTCAGGATGTTGGTAATGAAAATTTAAGTCACTTTTTCACTGCCTGCCAAGAGGGGCAGGGTAACAACTTCTAGTGGTGATGTGTCCCTGTTCACCCTGGTTGACTCCTACAAACTAGCAAGAGAAGCATTCAGGCCTTCAGGAGGCTTTTCCTGAGTCCATGGTGACTGATCTGAAATACTGGTTATTACAATTTTTCTTTTTCTGATTGTTATAATTCATGGCTTTAGCTTATTTGAACCATTAGAGAAGATCAGAAGGAAAATACTAACTTTATTATAGAAAAAAGATTGTTGAATATGGCAATGGGAACTGTTGAAGGACTAGTATAATGTAGATCAGAAAAGTGAAAGACATTAAGCTCTTTTTCTGACTCTTGCTTGTGATTTCTTAGAAGTACTATACAGTGGATCTTTGTCTGTAGGATGCTATTAATTGGAAGCAAATTCTATCCTAGAGTTTTTATTCCTATCTGTACTTCAAGAGTTCATATTTCATATTGAATTTTTAAAGCAGATTAACAAAAACAAGCCCCTCAACTCCTATATTCAGCACTTTGGGCTATCATTCTGTGTTGTGGCCTTGCTTTCAGTCTTAAATTTATTCAGAAATAAATTTTACTGAATAAAGCATGACCACAGAGGTCAGTTCTTTTAAGTGTATGTGTCTCTGTCAAGGCAAGTGTATTGCAGTCATAAACTTAACTTGTAACATTTAAAAATAAAAATAAATGTTAAATATTTCAGCATTATGCAGTAATGTATGTTTTGTCTTATTAGCATTATATTGGAGTAAATATAACAGTACATATATGTACTGTTTCTAACACAAGTCTCTATTGATATGGCTGTGACAACCCACGTGTTCTCCTCCCTTCCTCCCATTTCTTCATGTATGTCATAAATAGAAGTACATCAAGTGTGTTCTTTTGCTTCCATGAGGGCTTTTGGGGATTTACTATACCATGGCATTCTTCAGTCAGCATGTTTGTTTCAGCGTCTGACATCTTTGCTGTCCCAATCAGTTTAAAAATCGTAGCAAAACTTTGTGAATCCTTCTATCATGAGAGATATTAGCTGTGTATTATCTTGCCTTTCACAGGCTCCACAAAGAACGTATAGATGTGACAATGTGACAGTTGGGATGTTTGAAGTGTGCAATGCAGCCCACACAGGTCTCCTGTCATACTGTCAGTGTCAGGAAACGTACTCTGAACTCCATCACTGCTAATGAAAAGCAGGAATCTTACCAAGTAGGAGAGTTTGAACCCACCTTGGTACAACTCAATTTGAAAACTAACTTAATTCTTGTAGATCCACACCAATAACCAACTTCTCTGTTGAGCCCCACTAGCCTTTCTTGGTTTTTGAGAGATTTTTAAAATTTGTTTGGTTTTGCTCCATTACCACTATTTCTGAAGCAATAAGCTCTTCTATATGGATATTTTGGTCTAGGTGCTCTACATTACTTTTCGCACCTAAGTGCCAACTGATTTGCTGCTAAGTGTTTGCCTCTGTAAAGGGAAGAATGCAGTTCCATCAGGTGCACAGAAGACTAGAAAATGAAGCCACTGCTGAGCACAAATGTGTTGGGGGTGCCTCAGTAATCCTCCAACACAACATCCTGGCCAGCTAATTATAGCAGCTGAAATGTCTCAAAGCATGGCACAGTAACAAGCAGTAACACCCATCTGGGTGGGCTGGCTGCAGCTAAACCTTGTGTTCTTGCTGATGTTCTCTCTCTCTTTCTGAATCCTTTGCCTGTTTTTAATCCTGCTGTAGTTTAAACACCTGTCTATCTGGAATGTGTGAAATGTCCCTATTACCCATGCTAAGCGATTTGCTCACCTGCTTTGCTTAAAAAGACAGCTTTCAGATAAACAATGATACAGTATTAAAGAGGAAAGCATGTCACAGTAATAGAGCAGGATTGAGGTGGTAATTTGTCAGACTAAACGGTTCTTGGCATCAAGATGATGAGGAGAGAAAATTGGATGAAGTAATCTTCATTTCACACATTGGATGCGTTAGCAAAGTTGTGATCTCTGTTGCCGGCAAGCTAAGAATTGTCTATAACCTATTTTATTTACCATGTTGCATTCTGTGTTTGCATCATTTACCATTCTTGCTTCTTTTCAGACAATAAATTCTTTGTGACCAGCAACTGTCATTGTTAGGTATTTGTATGGTGCCTGGCACAATTAGAACTAAATCTGATTTGAAGCTTTCTGTTACTGCAATGAAGATTCTTTAAAATTTCATTAAATTCTACAGAACACAGCAACATTAAGGGGTGAGGTAGAGGCTCAAAAATGACACCTAATATTGTTTTCCATATAAGGTGGATAACACTACCCATTACTAAGCTTGCTTGATAATGTCCCACTGTAAGATCTTGTCTTAAATTGCTTATAATGTTCTGAAACTTTATTCATTTGAATTAATGTTTTCTGTGCTTGTTGTTCAGTTCTCAGAACACTTCAGGCAAGGTGAAGTATTCCAGCCAAAACCAAGGCTGGATTAAAAAAAACTTTGTGCATTTTAATATCTACAAAACTTTTCTTTTAAATCTCTTCATCTCCCATGCTTTGAAATAGTGATTTAGAATTTAAAGTTTTGTCCAAGCTTGATTGCAGATTAACTGTTTGAAAAGCTTTAGGTGACATATACTCAGCAAGACCTGCTAGACCTCTCAGCTTCCTGAAGGTTCCCTCCACACTGAGGATACTAAACTGAATTTCTCTGTATTTGCACCCCTAGTGTACTTTGGTTTGAGCTTCTGTTCCTCCTGTGTTTTCAGTAACCTGGTCCATGTTGAGTTGGGGACCTGTCTGACTCAACTGCAAAATGAGTAGGAGTTCTGCCAGGGTGTGGAGAACAGCTAGGATATGGAGCCTGTGAAATTTGTATCTGGACATAATTTAGGAGAGGACACTGAGAACCATTCAGATGGAAGAACAAAATGGATGGAGTGGTAGTGTGGTAAATGTGGTCCAGTGAGCAGCCCTCATTCAAGGACTGGATGAACAAAGAAGGTGGCAAAAAGAGAGGTCTGGGGGGGGGAATAAAACCGGAACTGCTAGGATATAGGACATGTGAGAAACCAAGAGTGGAAGTGTGGGAAGACAGATCAAGTAACTACTCCTGGGGAAAGTTCCAGACCTGAAATGGTGTGGGTCAGGGGCCAGAAGTAGTGGGAAAGCTAGTGCTGGAAGTCTGTAAGAATGAAACTGTACTGAGGAAAACAAGGAGAATGACACCTGAAATGAAGAAGCTGAGACTGACTGTGTGAGAATAATGACGCACAGATGAGGAGCAAGAATGGGAAAGGATAGAGCTGAGAAGGGATGAGATGAAAGTGGCTGCTTTTGGAGAATTGGGCAGAAGCCTAGGGTATAGCCACTAGAATTTAATCCTATCCAGAACTTGAAGTAGGTGTTCTGAACTTAAAAAATGCTTAGGTGCCTTGTACTATTAAACCACAGGAGGGACAACTTATTATGTTGTCAATGGCAATGTTCATGATCCAGAGTTCAGTGAGAGGACTGTCTGTAGTCCTGAACAAGCCTATTTTAAGAATGAGTGTAGTGTATTGCAATGAGGATGGTATGTACTTGTTTGAGTAATTGCACACAAATTCCATTAGAAGAGCATTGTTAACCTATGCTTAAGTCACACTTTAAGTGGCTTAATAAGCACCACCTTTGAGATCTGGAGCAGATGCAAGACTAGTTCTTAGACTCTTCCTTCCGTGTCCTGTGTCTCATTGGCTGTATGCCTTCCAAATGCAACAGAAGTGAGGAGGGCCAATACAGGTAAGTCTTGTTTGCCATATGATCCTAATCTTTGTGCAGAACCTGATGTTTTTACTGCTCCTAAAAAGTAGCACGTGATCGGGTAATTTAAGGTAGTTGTATGTCAGGGCTTGACTGGGAGGCCATTGCAAAGCTGGCTTTTCAACCTTTGTATTGTTTTATTACTTTTTTTTTTAATGTAAACTGTTATACTGTTGTAATAGATCCATTGCATTATGTATTTCTTCAGTACATCAACAGATAGGGTCTACTTGCACGGTTTGATCTTTCAAGAGTATAAGCAATGCAGGAAGAATGCTTATAGAAAGAAACAATGAAATACATGTTACATGCTTAAAAACTCATAGATTTTAGAGCTTGATATTGCAAACATACACCTAACACGATTTTTGTGTGTTTGTGTGAAGACACAGTGCTTTGTAAGTGGTTGTGTGAGAAGTTTCTTTAATGTGTGGTTGGGTTTTGGTTTGAATTTTATATCCAAGGTACATATGCCTTTGGGTTGTGTTTGTATGTTTGTGTAGAGAGGGGTAGAGACAGGACAGGTGCATATGGTTGGCTTACTGACACAGCTCATGATGACTGGAGAGATACTCTGGTCTCTGCTTAGTGTAATATGAGCTTCTAGCTTCTGATCAATGCATGTGGAGTTAATTTTTCACATGGGAGGAGCTTTCTTACTTTGGGATTTTTGCCCCATCTTTGTCCTTTTCCTCCTCTGTTATTCTGTGAATGGCAGGGTTGTAATTTTCATTCTGGCCTCTGAATTCATCTCAGGCATGGTGGATGTTGGTGTCATCTCTCACTGCTTTATGCAACTAGCACAGTGTTTTTGCATTTGAAGGTTTCCATTTTCTAGCAGCTTCACTTCTCTTAGTACATACTCTATCCCATTTACTTAGTGATACCTTTTTCTCTTTTCTTGGCATTTAATTGTTTCTGATAGTTTGTTTGGGTTTGTTTTTGTTTTGTTTCTTTTTTTTTTTTTTTCCTTTTTTGTTACTAAACTT
>VZRS01010136.1:0-76352 GCA_013398055.1 Ifrita kowaldi | reverse complement strand
TTTAGTTAACAAACCTGGACTTGGCAAGTGGAGCTGTAAGCAAGGGGAATGCAGCTGCCCCACAGAGCTACTGGTCACCACTCAACAAAAGGGGGCCACTGTGGCCTGTTCAGTCAGACACTCATAGAGATGACAAGAGATCTGTCTCTTCAGCAGTCAGGTAAGTTAAAATTGCTGCTCTAGCTTTTTGAAGAAGAATGCAATGCACTCAGGAGCTCATTTATAATTTGTGTTTGACTTCTTGCTCAGATGCAGGAGCACGTCCAGAGAAGGGCAACAGAGCTGGTGAAGGGTCTGGAGCACAAGCCTTATGGGAAGCAGCTGGGGAAGCTGAGGTTGTTTAGCCTGAAGAAAAGGAGTCTTGGGGAGTGGGAGGGTCACACTACTGCTCTGTACAGCTCCCTGAAAGGAGGTTGTAGTGTGTGTTGGTCTCTTCTCGCAAATAACCAATGATAGGACGAGAGGAAATGGCCTCAAGTTCCATCAGGGGAAGTTTAGATTAGATATTAGGAATAATTTATTCACCAAAAGGGTTGTCAAGCCTTGGAACAGGCCACCTAGGGAGATGGTGGAGTCACCTGAGGGTTTTTAAAATGTGTAGGTGTGGTACTTAGGGACATGGTTTAATGGTAGACTTGGTAGTGTTAAGGTTAACAGTTGGACTTGAGGATCTTAAATGGAGGATCTTTTCCAGCATGAGCAATTCCATGATTCTAACAGCTTAGTAATGGTTCTTCTCAGGTTTAGAAACTAGCTCTATGAAAATAGCTAAGTTCCCGGAGCTATCAGGTGCATGGTGAAATAAGGGCATAGATGAACATGGTGGATGAGAGGGAAATGTCTGTTTCTCTTTGATCGTTTCCCATCCCTGCATCTGTAAGTTTAGGTTTGCTGGCATTGAAACATATGCAGAATGCAAACTTAGACCTGATGCTGCAAAAATCTCCACTAAGCCCTCATCTTCATGCCTTTTCCGTGAGTATCAAGTTTAGATTGTTCAAAGATAAAGCAATATTTATCAGAGTTTCTTTTCCAGATGTCTTCTCTATATTAATTTTGGACATTGGAATTTATATTTATGGCTTATACACTCATGGGAATCAGGGCAGAGGACTGATTCTGCAGTAAAACCATTCTTCCTGTGATTCAAAGAGCAGCAAGATTTACTTGCAGGAGTCTGAATCTTGGAAGCTAGGAACAAGGCAAACTTGCTGCGGTAACCAGGCTAGAATACAAGCCCAGGACTGCTGGAGATTTGAGTTCTTCCTTTCCGCTCCAGTAAATAATACTGATTCCTTTGCCTAAGCATTCATTTTTGTCTTTTAAAACAGAATAATGAAGCAGAGCTTCTCTAAGACATGAAGTCTGGAAAGCACTGCATACATGAAAATACTGGTTTTTATCACTGGTGCCTGAATGCTACTGGAAAATAGAGGGAAGGGAGAGAGGGAGAAACACGGTGCCGAAGGCATGTGATCTGAGTGCTCATCCTTCCCCAAATGGGTCCTTCAATAGAAGGATTGTAATGGGATTTGGAAAGCTCAAGTAAAATTGTTCTTATTTCATCAGTCACTACTTTTCATCCTGCCTAAAGAAGAGGAATGTGAGAAATGAATTCCTGGCCTGTTTCTGTTCCAGCACAATGTTTGCCTCAGGGTTTTAAAGTTATTGAGAGAAGTGGTGGTGTTTCTACTCTTGGACCCCATCCAGGCAAGCTATTACCTAGTCCAAATAAAGAACCTATCCAACAGGTGTAAACTGCATTCCCCTCCTACATGGCTTGGGAGAGCAGCAGCATGCAGGGTGTCCTAGAGCTTCTGTTATTTTTTCAGCTCTGTTTGCACTTCTGCATGGGCTCACAGACATAGCTGCGAACCCCACCACTACTGCCCAGAACTCCTCTCTGAATGGGTTCCAGGGCTGTACCTCATCTAGCGTTGTGTGCATAGTTTAATGCTTTTAGTTCAAAGTTTCTGTTTTATTTTGTCCAGCAATCTGAAAATACTTCAGAATTTTCCAGTCACAACTGATAGAAGATTCCGTCTTCAAACCTTTTATGAGTCATTTAGTCTTTCACTACTTCGGTTGCTTTGTTTTTGTCCTCAGAACAAGAGTCAGAAAGATGCCTTAAGACTCCCTATTGAATTGTTTTATCTTCATGGCTGCTTTTATTGAATGGCCAAAATACTGGGAGTTAAGAGTTTTATGTAAATCTGGAAATGAAAAAAAATTCTTCAGGCACTGCTGGATTACTTGGTCTGTGAACTTGTGTTTAATGAGAGAATTCCAAAAGGAATATCAAGGTCATGATATATGGAGTTGTCTATCTTGTATTGTAAATGCGGTTTTTGCTACTTGATTTGTTACATTGGAGCAAGCAATTCATTGAGGGTCATCTGATGGGTGTCAGCCTGTGCTCAGTGCTGGATGACTGAAGAAAAGCTTCCTGTTTTGTTCCATTAAGATTCTTGTCTATCAGTTGCAGAATTCAGCAAGGATGGAAATGTTCCGTAAATGGGTCTCTTATCTGGCTTGCACTTGGCTCCAGTTCAAACATCTGTCTCTGAAGTGCAGTCCTCACAGTTTTTGTACGGCTCTATGGTAAATCTAAGCCATTTTAGTGCTGCTGAAGGTAGTTAGAAAATTATGGTTTGATGCTTGCAATCTGTAGGATTCAGGCTATTCTTTTAGGCAAATCATCTTCCCCTTTAATTCCTACTCTCCCAGTACTGACTTACTTAAATGTATCTCAAAAGAAGTTATCCCTTCTTTTGTTGATTCCTTTTCTTTGCGTGAGATAAGGTGCCAAATTAGTAGAGTGCTTGCCAAAAGGCAAAAGAGGTCTTAGGTTTGTAATACAGAGAGAGAGGACAGTTTTGGGTATGTTAAAATATTTTAGAAATCTGCACTGCTGTGCATTTGGAGATTTTTTTTGTCACTTTCTGTAACCATTGGCGCTATTTCCACTCAAATGATGTCCTAGCCTGTTGCTGCACCTCAGACAAAGAAGCCTGCAGGGCTGCACAAGATGTGAAATGTTCCAAGTTGTGTGTGGCCTTACTTCTGACTACTGTGATGTGACTCTGCCACATTTGCTGCAGACCTGCCTTTGTTGCCCTTTGTATATCAATGAAGTTATGCCAAATCTGTTCTCTCCTTCTTTAATCCCAGGCCTGTCTCAGTGCCCTATCTCAGTTCTCAGCTTCTCACTCAGTCCATCGGGCAGGATTGTCACCCCTTCACATCATGCTGTAAAAGCACTAAATGGGATTACATGTTTTGTAGTAGAGTTACTAAAGATTACTATATATAGTTTTTATCACAATTTTAGTAATGTAATCCAAGGACCACAACCATGAAAGTGATTCCTCATTATCCAGTGAAACTATGAGTCAGCTGAAGCCAAGACCATACTAGAACTGTTCTTGAAAAAACATTCTCTTGAAATCATTCTTGGTTACATAATAAAGGTAAAAAATCAGGTGTTTGATAGAATGAAGCTTGTTGATTCACAATATAAACTAGCTTTGAAGTACCTGTTAGCAAATAGTTGCATAATCCCTAGTTGTGAGGACAGTAGATGGAGGTCAGCGGAGGCTTCTGGCACTGGAATTTGCAGCTGCTATGCCACTTGTTTTTTGAAAAACACAGTGGATTTCTTCTCCAAGAATTACTTGGGCTCTGCAGGTCACTAAATCTCTAAGACCTGGACCAAAGCTAGCAAGAAAGATTTTTATTTTTTCCTAGCTGGTACAGATTTCTGTATTTTCAGTGGGCACCATGGATTCAGCAGCAGCCATCCTTGCTCATGTTCATCTTGTAGAATTCAGAGGGGCAGTAAGTTGGCAAGAATTCAGCAGTGAAATGGTCAGTGTTTTCTCAGATCTCTGTTTCATTAGCTTCTTGGTCTTTCATAACATCTATCTCAAACCTGAAGACTGACGTCACACTTCTAAACTGCTCAGCATAATTTTTCCTTGGATTTTCAGACAGACTTATCTAATTTGGTTAGGGCAGGCAGGCAAGCTTCCTTGTCATCAGTCAGAGGGTAGAATGGCAGTTGAATTTATATTACAGAGCGTGTGAAGGGCTACTGCAGTCAGAGAAAAGGGATTCTCCTCTTCTCCTTGCTTGACATGTCTGAAATACTTCTTAGCTCGTAATTTCTGCCAAGGTGCTCAGGTTTATCAAGAAATGATGTTTTGTTAGTAGGCTGTCTACTTTGGTTTAAATTATATAAACACATGCTTTTTCAATTTTCTGATCTAAAGGGGTTTTAAGTGTAATTTACTGTGGTATCACTCTCAGTGATAGTAATAGCAACAGCTCTCAGGGCTTCACAGGCTGTATGTCCAGGTTCCCAAACAATCTCTGCTTTGTGTATTTTCATTTTTATTTCTCCTTGCCTAGACGTATCAAATAGGGTGGGAAACCAGAAGGTGCTGACCAGACATTTAGCATCTCAGATGCTTCTGGGTCACATTGCATGTATTTACTGCTCGTGTACAAATCAACGGTGTGGGTGCAGGAAATCCAGTATACTACTTAAAAAGCGTCTTGTGCTTGCTCTAATAGAAAATATGTATCAATTTGTATCCCAAAAATTCTACACAGCTGAATGATTGTACACTGCTCTCTTGCACACCCCAGCTCACAAACTAAGATTGCTGTGCTGCATCCCCTGACAGTCAGTCTCCCAAATCAGGACCTTCCTTTTAGTTGCTTGCCTTCCTTAACCTCGGCTGGGTAGTGGATACTTTATATCTGCCTTCCCCCCCAGTGCCTACTACTGCTTCTTGCCAATTTTCCTGCTAGGATTACATGTGCTATGTGTTCTAGGTTTCAGATACTCTGATCACACCAAGTGTATATCCTTTGGACTTGGCAGGAAGAATCCCAGATCTCTTTTGAGAGTTTTCTCTGAGCTGGTGTATTTGGTTTCTATAGTTTCACTGAATCTTTGAGAGTTGCCAAAGACCCCAAACAGCAATCACCAGCTACTTATAGTTCACTGGTCTCAATCCTTTGTGTCAAAGGGGCAGTTTGCTGTGTTTGACATGAAGGGAAGGTGAAAGTGGCTTTGTTGTTTCCTCAGTTTTTATTTTAAATTTTGGAGCTGTGGAATGTAAAATAAGAAATCACGCTTGGACCCTGACTGGCTCTGAAGAGCAGTGAGAAGAGGGAGACTGAAATAGACAAAAGATGTGAAGGGTGATTCTTACAGGGATAGAAGGGTGAGTAATTGATGGGACAGTCTTGCTTTTTTTGTGAGACTCTTGAGCAAGACCGGGTGGGCTTAGCATGGCAGAAGCAGCATGGTGTTGCAGTAGGGGCTGTGGGAGTTAACTATGTATGGGCTTGCAGCTAGAAGTAAGGACAAGAGAATTCCTGGGGATCTTGGCAGCTAATGCCAAGTTTTTATAAGAATAAATCTATTTCTCTGTGTTACATATGTGTTGCCTTGTAGTTCTGGGTTGATGGTAACTTTATTCTCTTCCAAATTGTTTTTTCAAGCTCCCAGCAGTTTCTTGCAAAGTAGAGGCTACCTGACTGCTCTCCAGTGCTGTGTATGCCAAGTGTTCAGAGCCTATTTGTTTGCACAGCATCTAGGTGTAAGGTGACTTGGAGGCTGTGCAGCTCTGATGCCTCTGGAGGAAACGGAGGGAGAAAGCAGCAAGCACTGAGGGTTACACAGTAGGCCCTCAGTTCAGTTTGAGCAAACTGCAGTGACCTTAACACCTCTCTCCCTAAGCAGTACAGAAGTGCCAGAGCAGCAGCAGCCCAACAGCACTCAGTCCAGCCCTGTGCTAGCATAGCCTCCTGTCTGTTCCTTGTTCCCCACAGTGCTTGTTCTCTTCTGTTCTCTTTTCTCTTTACCTGAATTAATTCAATTTCTTTATTGGAGAAGTAATTGAGGGTGGATTCAGTGATTTTTCTGTGACTTCTGTCTGCATCGCCTCAGCAGCTCTGTCATGCTCATTCTGCCTGTGGTCCTTGAGAGGCAGCATTTCTAGAGCCCTGAATTTGGGGTTTATTACTTCCTACTCAGAAGAGGTTTGAGGAGAGCAGATGAAAACTACTACCTGGGTAGCTGTACATTTTTGCAAGTCATCCCCTTTCTAGTTTGTGTATGTTCTTCCTCTCCATGTGCATCCATGCATATTTGTGCCTGTAGCTCCTGCCTCAACAGCCTCTTGCCTTTTGTTGTTTTTTATTTTTTTCCATGCATGTCTCCCAGGGTCACCAGTGACAACTTGTTAAGTGTGGAACTGAATTGGCTGACTTAAACTTCAGAAATACATGGCTCGCCTTGTATTTTTTTTTCTATATATATATACATATTGGTCACACTAAGGAAACTTGTGTTGTCAGGGCCAATTGCTCTCCATCCTGCTTGGAAATCGCTCTGGGCCTCAGCACCATGGATTGGCACAGTCCTCAAGGATCCCTGCTTCCCACAGCTAGGCCTTGGCTCTGTCTGTCTGGAGCCTCCAGGAGAGGAAAGGCGGAAAGCTCGTGACTTGCCCAGACAGTCTGAGGCCTGGCCCTGCAGCCTCAGCTCCCCAGACGCTGTTGAGTCGGACTTGGCTGGCAGCCGCCGCACTGTTACTTTTCCGAGGTAATAAGTGAGATTAATCACAGGACCCTTTCCAGAGGCAAAGGAGGTTTGTGCTGCGTGCAGGGAGATCGTAGGAGCCAGTGCTGGGGCTGTGAGCTGGAGGTGAAAATTGGGGCCTCACAGCAGGGCAGAGCAGGGCACCGATGGAGTTGTGCAAGTGTGGCCTCCCTACTTGGCTGCTTCTGGGAAGCATTGCTGGAGCTGCAGCCTGGTGCCTCCCCTGGACAGGCCCTGGCTGAGCACAGGGGGCACAGATCTGCATTACCTTTGTCTGCTGGCCCTGGACAATCACATTTTTTGCAAATAACTCTTAGAATTTGAGGGGGACCAGGCTTCTTTTTGACTGCATGACTTGCAGAAGTTTCCTACTGTTCCCTGCAGCATGCTATGGAGAGCAAGCAGCCCATGCTGATAAGTGGAGGGGAATGACAGGAGTCTACTACCTTCTCCTAAGCCAATACTGCGTAATGGTTTTGGGTTTTCTCTTTTCAGCTGCCTCCACAAACTGACCTTACCCTAATGTAAACACAGGATTTGCTGTCCTGGACTGGGCTGCTAATCTCTTCAATTCTCCCACCCTCTGCTTCAGAGCAGCTATCACCACCATCATCAGTAGAAACACAGAGAATGTTCTGATGGACAGCAGGAAAATTCCCTTTCTGAGGGGGAGCTAGATTTTGCCCTCTAACTGCTAATAGCTGGCATGTAGTTCTTGCAATACTTAGTTCTGCATAGTCTAGTGTGGATGTTGTCATTAGTCATATATTTTACCTTCTGCAAAAAATGTAGTCCCATTGAATTGCAGCAGTGAGTTCCACAGGTGTATTGCATATTATGCAAAAGTTTCCTTCTTTAATTTTTTCCCAGATTTTGCCAAAAGTGTCTGCACCTGTAATAAGATTGCATGAACACAAACAGAAATGCTTGATTTATTTTCTGGCACTATTCATTCTCTATCTTTTTATCATCTCCCTTCTTGTTTGTCTCTTCTAAACTAAACAGTTCCATTCTTTTCAAATTCTAAATGGAAATCTTCCTGGCCCTCTAATAATTGTCTGGCTATCTTTATAGAGATGACAAGAAATGAAAACAGTACATCAAGTAGGAGTAAAATGTTAGTTTCCTGTAAATAACAGTAGTGTATCTTTAATTTCTGTCTCAACTTACGTGTACCAATATCCTGTTGGCTTCTGACCATGCTAAACACTGAATTTTTTATTAATATGCAGTTGTTTTTCTTTGATTATTACAGTAAATGTCAATCTGAGCAACAGGTTTAAGTAGTTCATTTTTTTCAGGGATTTTTTTTCTTTCCCCATTCCTTGCTAGGTAACTCTCCTTTTCCTGCACCAGTGGATTTTGTTAGCTGTGGTGGAAGTTGCTTGAGCTTTTCTGTTCTATTAAACACCTAACTGAATATAGAACAAGTTGAGATCTCCTCGTGTCTTTCACTACTTGACTCATAATATTCCCCCAGTTATCCCTGATCTCCCATGTCTTTGAAATGCACTGTATCAGTTCCAGGTATTTCATGTTGCAAAGTGACCGGCACATCTTCCTTTCCTCTGCATTTATTTAAACCTCCTATTCACCATTAAAATGCTTATTTTCCAGAGTGGTTTCAGAGGGTTAATGTGCCTGTAGTTCTCATGGGGGAGATCTGCTCTGCTCCTTACATTCTGTATGAATGAGGGGACCCTGTAGTCAGGTGCTCTGTAGGAGTGGCTCTGGCTACAGCAGCCTTCCTCTCTAAAGGAGTTCTGAAAGGGTTACAAGGGAGCTTTGGCTGTTTCTTTGAGCTATTTGGAAAGGACGGGCCTCAGACAGCTTGGCAGGAACCTGGGGCCCTGTTTTTTCCAGCCCAGCCCTTCCTTCTGCACAGAGCTGTCAGGGAATCCCACGAATGTCTGGTTTTCCCCCTTTCCTAATTCTTTTAACTGTATTTTTATCCATCTGTGACTCTTCCTCACACAAGGATCTCAAATTTTATCCATTGATTTGCCTTGCACGTAGTGAAGTATAAATGAAAGCTGTGCTACCATGCCATAGCTGTTGGAATTAGTTCACAGTTGTGCAGCTGAGAAGGGCATTGGGAAGTTTCCCAGAAGAATGTCCTTTCTGGCACTGATTTTAGGGCAGGTCCATCTGGCCTAAGAACAGAGGGATTGAATGGGCCCATCTTCGAACTGTGCTATTCCTGTGGGTTACAGTGAGGCACTCTGAAATCTCAGGGCTTCGTGTTCTGTATCCTCTCGATCAGGCATGCAGAATGCTACTTTGTAAAAATGGAAATCCTCTTTGTAAACCCGGCTTATGAAAGACAAGGTTAGTGACTTTTCCTTCGTTTGCCTCATGCTCTCCAGGACTGTCCTGAAGTTGAACTCGTTGTGAATATTTTGGAGATTTCCAGGTCTGCCCTGTACTTTTCACTTCAAGAAAATGGAGGTGTAGTGGGTAGTGTGAGGAGGGAAGTTTGGTTACTTGTGAGAGCAAAGGTCTTGAACAGCTGTGTTGAAGACATTTGTGTTGTACAGCTGAGGAAGAGAAATTGAATTAGGATTACATTGCTATCTCAGTAATGCTGGGAGTAGGGTGTGATCTGAGTTCCATGTAAAAGACTTCCAGAAGGCAGCCCTCATGTGGGGCAGTCCCTGGACAGCCCTACGAAGTCAGCAGCCAAATGGCCTGGAATCAATCTCAGTTGAGTTAAGGGTTTCAGTGACCAAGTACAAATGCCAGAGCAGGAGGTAGCAAAAGGGGCCAAAGGGTTTTCCTTACGACTAGGCTTTGTTTTGGAGCTACCTTCCATTGTACAGTGAAGTTTCCACCAGCAATGCACATTCATATTTTCCATCCAGCCAGAGGTCATGCTTTAGCTTGGCCTCCTCAGGGGGAACAGTCTTCTTTTTGGTGTTTTATACTGTGATATAAATGGGAAATCCCTGCAAAAGCACGAAGAAACCCCTTTCACGTCCCTGAAAGTGTTAGTTGGCCTTTCCTGTGGAGATTCTGCTTTCACCTAATTTCCCCTAGCTGTCTGACTGTTAAAGTTTTGTACTTGACACCAGCATGCAAACTGCATGCTGTTGGCTCTGTGTCAGTCTGTTACTCTCTAGAGTTTCTCTGGGCTGCAGGTATCAAGCAGCAGCTGCTTGTGAACCGTGTTTAACAGTGTTAACATCCAGTGTTTAATAAAAACCTCTTTTGAAAAAAGAGGAAGGGAAAAATGTAAAAAAAGCCAGGATTATTTCAGTTCTCCTATGTATGTCGTGACAGCTTTGCTTGGTGATCCTGTTCAGTAGCTCCTAGATGTGTAGGTATGTTGTGTAATCTGAAGAAGATGCAGCAACTGGAACTCCACTGTGGAACACCAATGTTTTGTTTAGGGAATTGTTTGGCTTATAATAATGAGTAACATTTGTGGTTACTAGAACTTTTTTAGTCTCTACCCAATGCTGGATACTATCAGCCATTGAGTAGTTTGATCAAAATGCTCTGGGCGAGAGAACTTTGGTTGGTAATGAGCAAGAAAGCTCACTCAAAAGAGCTTGTTACTGGATTGTCCAGAACCAGTGCCAATTACAAGAATTTTTAAGTGCCCTGTTAAGGCCAGGCTGTACAGTGTCAGGATGGAAATACCAAGAGTTCTTTATTACAAGCAGTTATTTCTAGGATTTCATTCTGTAGCAATAGTTGAAAGATATCTTCTTTTAAAAAAAGGCAGGGAAGAGTGGGCAAAAAAGCTAGGTAGTGCTTAAAGATACCAGTTTCCAGACACTCTCCTATTGCACACATAGCATTTTTATTAATATTTCTTATCTGAGAGCTGTTCATAAACCAGATGGGGAGATGCCAGCCAGCCTGGCTGATTCAAATCTACTTAAAACTGGTACTGAGACGACAACCTTTAGTAAAAGGAATTTAAGAGAGCTCTGCTGGGTGGTTGGACATGTGAACAGGCTCCCCAGGGAAGTTACCATAGCACCAAGCCTGCCAGAATGTTTGAACAATATTCTTGGGCACATGGTGTGATTCTTGGGGTGTCCTGTGCACAGCCAACAGTTGGATGCCGGTGATCCTTGTGGGTCTCTTCCAACTCAGGACATTCTATGATTCTGTGTTGCTTGGTTCCTTTGCTTGAATTTCAGATTGTATCTGGCTCAGTGAATGCCTTCCACTCCCCTTTCTATCCTTCTGCTATCTGGCACATGGGACTTAAATGAAAAGTTAGTCAAAGGAGATCTGGCAGTGCTGCACATGCTATTGGCAGCTGGCTGTCAGGGATGCTTCACCTGGGCAAAATTCATCCTCTGGAGCAGAAGGGCTGTGACTTTTGTGGGCCAAACCTTTTACATGCATAAAGATTTCTTTATTTGCTTATTGCTGGAAAAAAAATTAGAATCTTCTTGGTGACGAATGTAGCCAAGTTGGGCCATGAATGTCTTCAGTGCTGAAAATTTTGAGTTTTCTCACAATACTGCTGAGAAAATTTTCATGTTTGGTAGACTGTCTAAAAAGGAGGAGGAAATCTCAAGTCTGGACCATCTGTTTCTTTTTTGATATTGGGATAAAGGTGCTGGTGAGTAAAGAGGTATAGCATTCTTCATTTAGCATTTTGAAAAGTTGAAGATGCAGAGACTTGAAATTGAGTAAGTTTAGGAATTTTGTTTCTTGGTACTGGTACTTGGTTCAGAAAAACTTTTCACAGTCAAATTCTGAATTTCAAATGAGAATTTTTCGTTATTTATTAAAGACAACATACTCCTTAGTGTAGTGACTTCTACTTCCCATTGCAGTTTCCTAAAACTTTTTAAGCTGTGGTGTTAGAAAGAACTTGAAATAACTTCTTAGAAAGAATGTTCTGTTCAATGAATTTCTCATCTCAGCTCCACTAGACACTCGGGTGTGATTCTTTGACAGTCTCATGATGCTAAAGATTCTGGCTTCTCTGTAAATATCTTCTGATGGATCATAATTTGGACAACAATTAAAGGCTTTCTGATTCAGGCAGTCAGCATGACAAAGAGAACACAGTCTTGTCTTTTGTGAAGAAATCAGTAAATCAAACAGTGTATGTGGAAGATTTAAGCACAGGCCCAAAAATTCAGCCCCAAAAGTGATTCTTCATAGACTTCGCTGTTCTTAAGGTTCGGTGCTTTGATGAACGCATCCCTTTCCAATAAGGAACTGTGTATAATATCTCCAGAGTATTCTCCAGGAGAGTGAGATTTTGGTTTCTACTAACAGTGATCCCCCTAGCCTTCTGTTTTCAAAATTCCTTAACAAAAAATCAAGGAAGTTTAGAGTTATCCCTTGTGAGCAATTCCAACAAAGGCTGCCAATTAAGATTGTTTGGAACAGCTGTCTTTCATAGAGTTTGGTTTTGCATATTGACAATTTGCTTATATTTCTTCAAAGTTCAAAAACCTCAAGAAACCTCAAGAAGGAGCTGTATTTTAAGGTGGAATTAGTTTTGTTAAAAAATCAGTGGGAATAATAACTTCTCTGTGTTATCAAAGTTCACAAATACTCAAATTTTTTATTTTAATTTCTATAAGTAAGCACATATAATAAATTTAAAAGTATTAAGTAAAATAATAGATACTGGTAAAATAATTTTGAAACCCCAGTTTTAATAGTTGGATTATTCTGGTATATTTAAAGAAACTTGGATCCAATCCATCTTTAGTCATTTAACTATTTTGTTTTTCTGTTCAGGACATTGTTTGCATAACTGATTTTGCTTTTTTCAAAGTTCAGAGTCATGTTTTCATTTGTTTCTGAAATCCCACTTACCCGCTGCTGATAATAACCTGAATGATTTAAATATGAAAGTATCCTCCACTATAAAGAGAACAAAATTTATGCATCAATTTCTAGGTTGTTTTGAGGTGTAGGGGACAGCATATGGTTCATGTAGTGCAGAGGTTTTCTCTATCAGTATTTTCTAAATAGAAAAAAATTGTTAACATTCTGTGATCTCTAAAGCATTGCAAAACCTGAATGTGAGTGTAGACATTACTGAGAAGCATTTCTGTGAAAGGGAAAAGAGCTGTGGTGCTGGGTATTTTGCTGTTTGCATGTTTCACTCTGAAATTATCGAAGCTCCTGGTATCATGCACCTTTGTGAATTGTTATGCTTGCTGCTACACAAGGTATAGTTGTTTGTGGATTATCAAAATCTCACTCTGGTGTTTATGGTGTATATTGTTTGGTAGCAAAACCAGGTGCCAACTACTCCTGTCATTTACTTTCAGGTTTTTTCTAACACTGTTACCCTTCATGTGAGAGCTTGCTTACCATCTTATACTCCAACGAGTTTCTAGAGCCTTAAACACAGTACACAAAATGAAGGTTAACCTCTTTGCAAGTGTTTCTGTGTTCACCTCAAGCCTTTTGGAGGCCATGTTTGGACTCTTACCTGTCTGTGCTGCAGATGCGTTTTCTCTGAAATGTACCAGTTGTGGCCTTTGAGTCTGCTCTATTTAGAACATTTGCTGAAACATCATGAAAGGCATCAAGTATAGAGAAGCACCATACAATGGAGATTTCTTGATGGGCACTGTTGTTATTGTCCTTGCTTGATGTGTCTTATCTATGATAGGAGGGAAGTCTTGAAAGGACATTGTTCCACGAGTGACTGGGGTATTTTAGTCTGCCCTTTTAAGGGTTTAGCATCTGCATCTTTGATTTGTTCATGCTCAGAATTACATGCAATCACTTGGTGAAATTCCTGGGGTAGAGATTCCATGGTTCCCATCTGTGTTCCTGAGTCTGGGAGCTTCTGACTAATTATACAGTTTTCTCTGTACTTGTAGGAAACAATTTCATTTTGGCTCTAGAAAAAGGAATTGGGTTGGAATGGAATATAGGATTGTGTAATGTTTTTCATGTTTGACCACAAATTCCACAAATGACAGCTGTTGCACTTCCTCTGAAGATACCTACTCTTGGCTTTTGGTTTCCAGAGTCAGTAGAAATATTCAACGCCCATGTACAGTCCGAAGACCTACCAATTAAAAGGCTTACCCAGTATCTGTCATTAATGAATCCAGCAAAATTGCATCCCTAGGGAAACAGCACCCTTCCTAGATGCCTATTTTCGAACCCCAAGGGGAAAAGATGGATATAGTGTGGAGTTGGGATGACCAGCAGAACTGGCACAACTGCATTGCAGACTCTTCTGTCCATGCTGGAGGAGAAAACATCACAAGTACAGGTGCCTGGAAAAAAATTGAGATAATTTAAAAGCTTTTTTCCTAGGTCTTGCCAACAAAACTAGTGCTTACAGTCTCTACCTCCTAGCCTGCATTTGTAGGTAGAGGCAGAAATCTCATGAAAAAGTCTTCAAGCACTGAGTGATCACGTAAGTTTTGTGCAACTTGAGCATCTTCTGTGGACAGGATCTGACAGAGAGGGATCTTTCAATGAATACTGAAGCCTGGGAACTGTGTTTGAGAGTGTGCTGTCTCATCTTGTGGTACTATACAATATAATTATCTTGATGTCCTTTTACTCATCTTCCTCTAATGACAGACTTTGTCTGTCATCAGTTGTATCAGTTTCCTGGAGAAAGATTTTGTTGACCCAGTTTACCAAGATAAGCCTGAGCCTTTTCTGTAGTTTCAGAGGTTTAATTACAAATTTCCTGTTCTCAGTGCTTGTTTTCTGTCAGCTGGCCTTGTTGGTCAGCACGTGTGTTGCTGCCTGCTGGGGAAAAGGAGACAACTGAATGATTTGGGACTCTCCCATGATTTTCCACTACACCACCTATTTTGGAAGTGGTTGTAGAACTGCCAAACACGCTGAAGTGGTTAAGTGTACCAGCTCCTAAAGAAGCTAAAGGGGAGGAGTGATGGGTTTTCAAAGGGAGCTGAGACTTTGATGTTGTGTTTTAGCAGCTGCTAGATATAGTGCCTCAGCCCTGTGCAGCACCTGTGACCCCAGCCTTCATGCATTGTATTCTTCTTTACACTGCCAGAATGGAGAGAAGAAAGTAAAATAAAATAAATTAAACCAAGCATATGGGCATTAGCAATAGTGTTACTTTGTTATATTTTACACTTTGAGTTATAGTGCCTTGTGCTGCATGCCAGTGAAGTACCTTGCACTTAATTGGGCCTATTAGAGTAAGAAATTTATTTCACTTCAGCTTTTTTTGCCTTTCTAATTGCTTCTTCCTCACCTCTTCTGCTATGTGTCTGCTTCCAAACTAGTTGCAGTAATTTTAGTCTTTTGTTCTGTAATGACCACTTAAAATAGGCAGAGATTTACATCTATGGTGCACCAGAATTCCTTGCTTAGTCTAGAGGGACTGGGTCATCTTTCCAATAAGGATTGAGGGAGAAAGAGAAACGTGGTGGCTAAACCAAGGCTTCAATATAAAGCCTCTGTTAAAGCAGGAGCAGACAACACTCTGCTATATCTGCTGAAGGCAGTTTGCTGGGAATTTCCCCTTTACTCACTTAACTCTTCACTGCCAGAAATAAGATGCTGTAACTCAATTTGTTCCACTAATATTGAACTTTGTTATGATAATGTGAACTCCTCTCTGATTTTGCTTGTCGAAGCATTGGTTTACTGGAAATGCTGGAGTCTTAACTCTGTTTTTGGATGAAGAGGCAGATAGATCCCAATAGTAAGAGTTGAATGAGGACTGTATTCTGTGTAGTTTAAAACAAGGAGGCCAAAATTGTGGTAAACTGGAATGGTCTCTTTTGGCAAGGCAATACACTTCTGTGGTATTTGTCTCTGGAGGACAAAGTCCAAAAAAATGGGGAGATTCTTGCTCTGTAGTACTAGCTTTTCCAGGTAAAGCTTTATAAAAATACAAGCCTTTCTAGTCTTTTCTTACAGTACTTTATAATACAATTCTGGTATGTCATCACCTAGGCAATAGAGAGGGACAGATGCATAGGAATTTTTGGGAAGGAAATGTCACTACTGCTTTTTCGTCTTTGTTCCAGTGCTGGCTATAGAATTTCTAAATTATTTTCTCTTTCCATATTAAAAATGAATAACACCTAAATCAAAATTGAACCTGCCATTCTGTTCTGAATGGTTTTTTTAGGCTGCATTTTAGCTATCAACAAAACACAACATATTTGCTCTTTTCTGGAAAGTAGTTTCCTCCAAGTAGGATGTCTCTTGAGGATTCTTAGAAGGAACAATACAGACCTGGAAAACTTCTGTCACTTTTAGCCTGTGGAAAACCTTGCTAGGAATTTGTGCTACCTTGGTTGAAATAATAAGCACTTCTATAAAGTATCTTCCATTACCTCTAAGGAAGTTGGGTGGAGTGAGGGAAAAATAGCACTTACCTTTTGCAATACAAATACAGTGCTTTGTGGCCATCCATGAGGCTTGGAGGGACTAAAAAAAAACCAAAACTGTAAACCAGTGAGCACCACACCCCTGGTATTGCTGTGGTGTCAGTGTGCCATGCTGCTCTTAAGGTGGCTGAAAGTCTATATTATGATAGTATCTATCTGTGGTCTTTGTATAAGTAGACTTTTTTTCTTATATTTTTTAATTTCCTGCAATGTGTGGGATAGGATGGTCTCACCTGTGCAGCATACACAGTCACTGGGCCAGCTTCTTCAATAAGTAACAACCCATGCTAGAGTCTCTCTGTGTATCTGAGCATATTCCACCACATCCCCTGATTATATTTTACATAACTACTTTGTTACAGACTTCAGAAAATGTGTGCTGACACAGGCATAGTCACTTCTTCCTCTAGTCCATTGTTAAATGTTCAGGGAGCCACAGCAGGTGAGTCAATCCTCGTACAGGAGGGGGAGGTAAAAGAATTCTCCCTTAGCTCCAGCATAAACAAACTGCAAAAGGAACCTGAGGAGGAAAAAAATTCAGTTTAACAGGTGGGAGATCACTCTGAGATAGAGTCTGTTTCGTGTTATACCTTGTTACTTTCTAGAAATCCACTTGAAGGACAAGGAAAGCAGAAACTATGTATACATATGGAACTGAGTTTATAACATAGGGCAGATAAGAATGCTAGAGGTGCTGCTTTGGCCAGCATGAGTATCACTAGGTTTAGGGGACTATGCAAGTCTATCTTTTTATTGAGAAGCTAATTCAGCTTCATTACATTGGATGTAGGTTGATAAAATTCACTAGTTTAAGGGTAGAGGTCTCTTTAGGACCTTTACTCTGCCCTTGTATCAGCGCTTGGGGAATTACTCAGAAACAAGAGACTATTAACCACAAGCATACAGCCTCACAGCAAGGACCCAGAGACCAAGTGACCTTCAGTTCTTGTTTTGTATTTTTTTGTCCTCTTTTACTTTATTTCAGCAGATAGATATTATACAACTTCTGTTGTATTACTGAATGGTAGCACAGCAGATGCATCTTACTGGTGCCATGCTGCTTCTCTGCCTCCTTTACCTGGAACATTTATCTTAACATAGCTGTGGCCAGCTGGCTTTCAGGTGACACTTTCCACAGTCCCTGATTAGGTGAGTTTGTAGATGTTTGCTCAGGAAGTACAGAACAGATTCTCGCCTTCCCTTTAGGTGTATAGATTATAAATGTAGAAGTATTGCTTCTTTTGTGAAGTTCTCATATCTGGCTATAATTCTTGAGATGTATAGTCATGATGTCAGGCAACTGTATACTTCAGCTGCATTGTCCCCATAGACCATCTAAGCTGCCAGATTTATCAAGCCTTCTCTAAGAGATGCTCATAAGAGAGTCTTCATCTACCACATAACAAAGTGATAGTTGTACTGGATGTCAAGCCAAGTTAGTTGCTTTAATTAATTTCAGTGCAAATTTTGTGGACTCTAGAGGCTTGATACGCTCTTTAGAGGTTTCAGTGTACTAGATATTTAATATTTAGACAACAAAATAGCCAAAGTTAAGTGCATGTGATGTCTCTACTGCATGGTCATACGGCACTAAAAAATTTATTTGGGCCTCAAGTGGTATGAGATCTGGACTGCACAACCCTAAGGAATCCTTAAGGCCCTCTAGTGTGACACCATCCTGTGCTATGTCTTTCGGGATACTGATGGTGGCAGGGGCATTTAGCTCTGGGCAGGGGCAGGGCTTTGAGTACTCTCCCCAATCTCATGAATCCTAACCCTGCAAAACTCAACAGCCTGGTTTTTTGTTTGTCTGTTTATTCTTATAAAGTGCTCTAGATTTCACCAGTTTAGCCCAATTGTAACTTTTCACTTGCCTCTTGGGATTTAAAGAGGAGCCTGAGCTGCTTTCTTCATTCCCCATTTTCTTACTCATTGGGATATTGCAGCTGCTGCTTGAGCACATGCAGTGAAGAGCACCACACTCCGGGAAAGCTTATGCAGGAGGAAACTTAATGGAAAATATGAAAGGAAAAAAAATGTGTTTGATGGGCTTTTAATATAAAAAGGGGGTAAAAAAAGAAAAGAAAAGGAGGAGGGGGAGATTTATTCACTGTAATAGGAACCAAATGTTGGCTGGGACAGCAGCTACAGTCTCACTCTTTCCCTGTAAACTCTGTGAGCGGTTTTTCAAAGGCATTACAGGGTGCAGGGCTAATTTAGTGGTCCTGACTTAACCCCTGCCTCTCTAGAGAGAGGTAAGGAGTATGGGTTTTCAGGAGAGATTAGTGACTTTAATTACAGGCTCAGTCAAAAGCATATTCTAGACAGATAACAGTGCCTGTTTACTGTTTTCATCCTTGCGTGCTACTGCTGCTATCCACCCATAAAATGCAAAGTCCACTTGCGTAAAGCACTAAAAAAGCCTTTATGTGTAGAAATAAATAGAGCCTGTAAGTCTTTTTCAGTTTGGTTTTCAATAAACTTGTCTACAGTGAAAAAGTAGAAGAATGTCGTTACAACTCATGTTCATCAAGTTGGTCCACTTGATTCCTGCTTGGCTTTTACAATGGAACCTCTTCAGTGAGGAGGAGCACCTTTCCTGTCTATAAATGGTTCCATACTGCATCTAATTTTCTGGTACTTTGGAGTCTGTGAAGTGTGTATATTCACTCCAGAAACTTTGCCTGGACTAGGAACAAATTTAAGATGGCACTTAACACATGTTCTTAGTCTGAATGACTTACCTTAATAAAAGCAGATCCAGATAGTACAGTGAGGTAAATTCACTGGGTTCACCCTGCTCTGTCTGAACTACCTTAATTAATTTATAGTTTAAATTGGGGGTTGGTTGTGCAGGACCACACAACACAGTTCAGGCAGTTGCATGTCAGAATTAAGCAGGTAATCCTTCCCAAAACTTCCTTATGAGAGCAAAATGATACCAGGTTTCTGTTTTAGTCTTATGTATATATGTCTTGCTGTTAAAATATTTTTGCAGGCTATAGCTGTGTTTGCAGGTGTGGAAGTATGTGCAAGGAACATGAAGCCAGAAGTGCCTTCCACTCAGTAAGGCTCAACCCTGTGTTTCCACTAATTGAGGGTAGAAAGGCTGTATGATTTTGTTAATCTAGATCAATTGGAGGAGATATGCTCAGTTACCTTCATTACTTCTCCAGTGACTTGATGAGCCACATGAAGAGACAACTTTGCAGTCAGCTGGCTGTCGGTTATCTTCTTGATTCAGGCTTTCTGCTAGTGAATTTCAGAGCTGCCATGTGTAAAGAGAAGAAGAAAAAAAAAGTGTTGTTTACCTGCCAAGTATTCCCCAGATCAGAGAGACTGACAGTATTTTGTAACAGGCATGAAGCCAAGGATGCTACTAGGGGCCCAACAAAAATTGTCTCCACTGAAGGGTAAATATTTGATTTAATTTGCTGAGACTGGCAAGTTTAGTGCTTCTGAAAGTAAGAGATTGATAATGCCAGCTAAATCCAGGAGTCGCTGAGAGGTTAGGCCTTGCCTGAAGAGGTTTTCCAGTGCTCCCTAATCTCATTCTGCCCTTTCCCTCCTAGACTATCAGAAGGTTGTTTTGATGCACCTCATTTCTAACCTAGCAGGTTAGACACTTAACACTCATGACATTGCCTGTATATGGAGACCCAGGATGTAAAAGGCATTTAATTCCTGATCTGCATTGCCTTTGTTATAAGAAAATACTTATGTTCCAAAATCCAGGTTTATCAATGGCAAGGAAACAGCAAGAATAATTTTCAGAAGCTAGGAAGCGGGAAGTAAATGATCCAGCAGCATATACCAGAAAAGAAGGAAGCCTGTGGACTTTGATAGTACTTGTAGAAAAAAGTGAAGGAGCAAGAAGGCAGTGGGCTTTCCATGTGTAGCTATTGTGCATGCACATCTGGAATAATAAAGTGGAAAAAGTTCACAGAAAAGCAATGTGCAATCAAGGCCAGAAGGGACTGAGTTGAGGAAAAAGAAGGGAGTTAAGTGTGCCAAGGCTGGCTGAGCTCAAAGGAGACATAGTTCTAGTAGTGAAGGTTTAGTCCTGAAATAAGAGGAATGCCATATAATAAAACAGAGAAAATGTAAGTTTAATTGGGAATGTTGGGGGAAATGCATACCTGCGTGTGGAGTTGTGCTGCTGAGTGTGACACATGGTCTCTTATGGCCACTGAAAAGTTTTGATCCTGCACCACAGGGAGATAATTTGGATACTTTTGCTCATGTATTTGTTTCTGAATAAAATTCTTTTAACAGTATCAGTTCTCTCAGCTGAAAGGGGGAATTGTGAGAATAGCAGAGGGGGACTCCTGACATTTGCTAGATATTATGCATATTAAAACGTCCTGGAATGCTTGAATTGTTCCTCTGGTAGCTCTTACAGTTAACCTGTGAATGAATCTGGAAATTGTAGTTAAATCCACAAAACTTTTCATGTTCTTTGCCTAAACCAACTCAGTCCTAAGGCTTTGCACATGGATATTATGCATCTTCTGTTTTCTCATGGCACAAATATATGGAGGGTAAGAGCCCCTTCTGTAGGTAAAAGTAGCTTGAGCTGCTGGGAAAGGAGGGAGCTGAAGAACTAAAGCTTAAACTATTTCAAGATGCCTTGTCACTAAGAGACGAAAGTTTGATTGATGGTCTGTGACAGAAACTCTCCTGCATCTCTGCACCACTTCTACCATGGGAGACTGTACTTGTCACTTTGAACTGGATGTGAACCCAAAATGCAGTTCTGCAAGTTGATTGTGCCAATGCAGCCTTAACAAGCTGCTCATTAACTTCAAAAGCTTTTCCTTAGCTTCTCTTGAAGAGTACAAAAGGTGATGGCATCCTCATTTTATACAGGCCAGCTGCTTCCTGCCCCTTCCCTGTCTCCAAGTACCTGTACCATGGCGAGTTCTGGACAGCTCCCAGTGCCTCAGATCTCCAAAATCCCAGGCTTAGCTCTTTTAGGTATATTCAAAATGCTTTGTTAGCCCCTGGTGTTTTGTGAAACTATTTTTCTTTACCTTTGTAACACAGTTCATGCTTATGTTACAAAGCAGGAGGCTTTCTGAGGCTTGCATGTTCCAGCAATCAGAGCTACAGTCCATGCTAAAATGTAGACTCTTGCTGACTAAACTGCGCCAAAGTCACTCTTTCATAGACACTCCTGGTAACAGCAGAGGCCAGAAGCAAACCATTCTCAAAGACTTGTTGCTCTGTTTTTCAGTTTTTAATTTATTGCTTTTGAAGCTGAGGGGAAGGAAAGAAGGGAGAAAGACAAAGAAAGGCCTCGAGGCAAGTGAGAGGCCCAACACTCCTGCATCCCAGCCAGGCCCCCAGCGTCCTGGGCTTTATCCCACTCTGTTTATCATTGCTCTGTAGCCAGCCCCAGTCTAGGACCTATTGTTAGGGATGGAAGAAGCACGTAGTGTGCCAAAGAAAATGTTCTGTGTTTTTCTGAGTGCCTGAACATAAGTCAGCAGGATGCTGGGAGCTGCCACACTAGACAGAATCATTAGTTACTATGCCAACTACTTTCTAGCAGCTGGTGCTCACCAAGGATTTGTACTGAAAACTTCCTAGACTTGTCATACCATCTGAATGCCCTGTGGGAAAGAAACTGCTGCCCAAGATTGTCTTGCATTCTATGGCAAGGTGGGAGCACTGATTTATAAATGCGCTGGGTTCCCTTATTGCCAGCAATGGCTCTTGTTCCTCCTTAGCTCCAGCCTTTACAGGAAAAGATGCAAAGTACTTTCATTGTCAGCTTGTTTCCTCGTTTAATAGGAAAATAATTATTTTCTTAGTTTGCTAGACCTCCATCCATACTGATTTCTGCTGTGATCCTATCAATTCTCAAAAACTAAGCAGGGTTAAACAGGGAAATATTCTTCACGAATGCTGAAGCTTCATTTACACAATAATTTGAGCCTACTTTGCACTGCCTTTCAATGGGATGTAGACACTTTTCAAGTATTGCAAAAGTGCCTGCTTAGTGAGTGATATATGGAGATCACCAGAGTACTTCATGAATTGGTATTGTTGCCTGCCACACAAGAATCGATATCAAGCAAGTGCCCAGCTGTGCCATTGGGAGAAGGCTTCAGTTGAAATACAAGCGTAAGCCTGATGTGTCATTCTTTTAGTACAGACTTGCTGTTTGTCATGCAGTTCTTTGGAGCTATGAGATCCTCAGTGACTGGTGTTCTGGGGTCTGGTCTTGTCTACAACTTTAGTCCTTGGAATTCCCTTCAAATTTTTTTTGAAGTGGAAACAGAAGCCAGCTCTCTACTTTCTTGTAAGAGCTGATAATCACATCCCTTCTGTATGAAGACTGGATTTCATAGAGACTTTTTTTTCTGTAATCAATGAACAAATGCATTAACATTTTATTAGTATTTAGTATTTTAGTACATTGACATTAGTTTCTAGTACAGGTGTAGGTAGTTGATTGCATACAGGTTGCTTACACCAGAAAAGAGCTAATGAATTGGAAAAGGGAACTAGAGTAGAAAGGTAGTTTGGAACCAGAAAACCTAGAGATGCACATATGGTGTTCTAGCCCTTTTATGCTGGATCCTGATCATAATCGTATGGTGATTTGTTGAAAATTATCTCAAAAGCAAACCTGTATCTTTTGTGCTACAAAAAAAACTGCAGCAGAGAGGTTTTATGCTGTCAGTGAATTGGAAGAGGGAATTCTGGCCCAGCATTTATGAAAACTACAGTTGAAAGAAAGGAACACAGTGGGTTTCTTGCCAAAAACACTGAGTAGCCCGAAGAGCTGCTGGAAGGACAGAATCTTGCTTACAAATGATGGGCCATAATGCCAAAGGCTGAGATTTCCTGTGCATAGTGAAGGCCTGAATCCTGGCCAGGTCTCTAAACTAAGCAACTCATAAATAATCCTGTGCAAGCTGTGAGAAGATTGCTCACAACCAACCTGGCTGACAGAATGAAACCAAATCTTTTCTGGTGGCACAGGCAGGAATTTCTATTTCCCATTTGCATGTGTGTGCATCTGTGCCTAAATCTGTTGTCTGTACATGTGAAGAAATGCATATTCAATCATTGCTCTTCAAGCAATAATCCTGAATTGAAAACAAGCAGGTCTGTGAGTACTGACTCTACAATCCTCATTTCCATTAAGGGTGTGGAGGTTTTTTTCTGGTTATTTTTGGCTTTGCCTAAAACAGTGTGAGTTGTGAGAAAGCTTTTAATTCAGTTTGGAGTATTTATACAGTCTCCCTAACAAGTGAACTCTTTAGTATGCATTATGGTGTGAGGTCCTCTGCGGCTGTTTTGCAGCCTTCATTATGGTGCCGAACCTGTTGTAATTTCCTTAGGCAGAACTAATTTCTGCTTAAGGGTGCAAAAGTGTTGTCATGCTTTAATAAGTCATCCAACAGGCAGAGACTGAGAATAGGAGATGCTCTGTGATGCATGGCAGATAGACTGAGAGCTGGAGCATGTCTCTGGCAGCAGTGTATTGAGTCTCAGATCCTAAGCCCTGCTCTGTACCAGGGCAAACATTGCCTTAGATGTAATATCAGCACTTGATAACACGTTATGTGGGGAATTGTCTTCGTTTGGGACCAATTGGAAGGAACGTCTGAAATGAACGTTCTCTGATAGAAGGGAGGTTACAGCCACCCCTCCCCCACCAGGTTCAGAAAAAATTTTCCTCAGAGGAAAGTGAAAATAACTATTTATTTAACAAGCAAAAGTGCACACAGGCATGGGAAAAAGAATAATGTCAAATAATAAAACCTCTCTCTGTGGAAAGAACCTGGTAAAATTCGAAGTCCTTTGTGGTGTGGCTCTTTCCTCTCCGGAGCTGGGGTTCGGTGTGGGCCCCTCCGGGCCGCAGTGTAGGGCCTCCCAGTGGTGTTCTGGTGTTGCTGAACAGTCCAGAAGAGAAGAAGAAGGATCCGAAGTCCCAGGAAAACCTCTCTCCTCAGGTAATGAACGAGAAGCTAGCTAAAAAGCAAGAGAATGCCACTCTCTTCCCTGCTGCAGAAGCCAAGAGCTGAGAAGCAAGCAAACAAGTTTTCTGTGTTTTTGAACACAGTGCCGAAGGAATTCCACCACCTTCCCCCCCTGCCCCTGCCCCCTCTTGGGTCTGCCTTAAATACACAGAAAGGTGTAGGATTCATGTCCGGGCATAGAGCAGGTAATAGGGGATACAGCATCATAAAGTCGCCCCAAGACAGGACTTCACAAAACTGCAGATGAAATATCTCTTTATGAAAGTGACCCCAAGACTGGCAAGTGCACTGGCTTTCTGTTGTCCAGAATGTTTGTATTATAGAAGGTTGAAGTTATGTTTTGCAACATAATGCATAAATGCAGAATAATGCATTTACTTTGATTTCTGTCTGTAAATGAGGAAGACCTGTAGAAGCCGACAGAAGCATATTCAATCCAGAAGGATTCTGCAGGCCATGAGGATAAAATGTACTTAGGCAAGCAACAGTGTTTTCAATATAGTGTCTAGAAAAAAAAGTAAGTGCTGTTTTGTTGTGTCATGTGGGGAGAAGGTATTGGAACTGCAGGGAGTTGTGTACAAGATTGTGCTGCAAGAAAATGTTAGTCAAAGTTATTGTGGTTTTGCTTGGTGTTTTTAAATTTAGTTCTTCCTAAAGGATTAATAACATAGTTTCAACAGTGCTTTCCTGGGTAATTTAAGACAGGCTTACCTGGGCAATATTATGTCCTGTATATTGGTTGAAACAGAAAAAGTGAATTAAAGCAGGTTAGAAACCCAGTGAGAGCATTTGAGAGGTCATTGAATTGGACAAAGGTTGGAGAAAGGCAGCAATCTTAGTGCAATTTTTAAAAATCAGTCTTAAGTATTTTTAATTCCATAACGGTTAATCCTTTGCCAGATATCTCAAAACAAAAGAAATGAGAATCAGGCAAATGTTACTAAAATTTTGCCATTTAGATAGTGGCCCTCACAGTATTGCAGATTGCAGTCATTGTACATCATCTCTGTGGCACAAAATCTGGCTATTGATAGGTCTAGTTTTAGCGGAGTTTTCATTTATATCAGTTTTGTCTCTTTCATTTTTTCTTGGCTGTTACATTTTAGAGATGATCACTCAATCCTTAGCTTCATAAGCATTCTTTTGGATCAAAGGATTAATTTTATGTATTGCAGGTTCTGAACTGGAGATAGATGGGGGAGGAGTTGGAACAGACATTAGTTTCTAGAATTAATAATATAACTTGAATGAATAGCTTAAAGAGTGTTTGACTGAATTCTTTTATTTCTGAATATTTTAAGGGTTTGCAATGACAAAGCTTTTGGGGGAAGGAGCAACACATTCAAGGCAAGCTGTGATATGTTTAAAGAATCCAGGTTGTAAGTTTTGATAGTTTCCTGAAGCAAAGAGATTGCAGTTAACTTGCTTGCCAAAACCATGACCTACACACCAAATCGTGGCATGAAAGACACCAATTATCTTTTGTGTCCCAGTTACGTATGATGTAGGTAGGAAATAATAGAGAAGTCTGCCCTGGGAATCCAAAGGAAATATTTGTTAGTAGTGGCTGAGGGAAATGTGACAGAGATCAACAGACACTTGGGAACCTCAGGCATAGAGGCTTGGAGGTTATATTACCGAGAGTGTCAGGATTCAGTGGGTCATACAGCATCTGTCTTGTGAGCGCAGAATGTGTGAATTGCTGAGCCATTGTAGCCTCCTCAGGACACGTTGTGGTCCTGTCAGTCTGCCACCTGCTGTCTGCAAAGCCCCTCAGCCTTGTGTAGAAGTGTGTTGGTGCTGCCTTCTTGCCAAGGCTTACAAACTTCAAAGCAAGCCAGTGAGCTTCTGTTGGTACTTATCATGTTGCAGGCCACAGCTGAGCTCCTACCATGTGAGCCTGGGTTGTAAGAGCTCCTGCCTCTTTGCAGGAGGCCTTTTGTCCTGTGGGAAAGGCTTGCATTGCTCTGAGGATGAAAGAAATAAGCCTATCTCACTCCCCCCAGGCCTTTTGGATTGTAACTGTATGGAGTCAGTATGTATCCTAGTTGCAACCTCACCCAACCAGTCCTTCGTCCTCTCTGGATGTTGTACTGCGTATCTGTTTCTATTCCATTGCCACTGCAGCGTGTATGTGCTTAGTGTAAGCCTTGTGTTACTGTATTAAAGTGTCTACAAATCCAAATAAATAATTATCTCATTAGTGATGGGAATCAGTCTTTTTCCTGCTGCTATTCTGCCTGCCTTCAATGCTAATCAGCCACAGAAATGTTCCAATTTAGAGTTTTTATTCTCCTTTCCTTTTTTTCCTCTCATGAGAATGTCTAGTAATATAGTCCCAGCCTGGAATTCAATAAAGTGCTTAGCAGGAAGCAGTTGGCATGGCACCTCCAGCAGGTGTTGTGCTTGCTAAAACCACTTAGTGCAAATTCATAGCTGGCGAAATATTAAGAGATTTTTTGTAAGAAGCAGTGCCTCATAGACAGGAGTCCTTGTATGCAGAGTGGTGAAAACATGATGGCTCTTCTTTCCTCAGGGCTCTAGAGAATCATCCTTTTGCCTTGGAAGGAGAGATAGAGAACAGTGTCTACAACAAGGTTACACGGGGTCCTCTGGCACATCCCAACTATCAGCTTCAGTTTGCTGTGCAGCAACTTCAGCAGCAGAAACTTCAGTCAAGACAGCTGTTGGAGCAAAACCAAGCACGGCAACAGGTAACTAAGAAAAAAACCTGCCTGGGTTGTAGCAGTGCTGACTAAGTCTTAGAAGTGCAGAAAAACCCAGAGACAGTACATAAGGCACAGATTTTTTGAAGGAAGTTGCTCTTAAAGTGGGTTGCAACAAAACTAGTGTTACCTGAAGTGACTTTGTTAGCATTTTCATGCTGTGGTTCACAGTAGCTTCTTCCATTACTCTAACATCTTAAGAGCTGGAGGAAATATGAGAAAGGGCTTGTATTATTGATGTTCTGGATGACACCTCGATGCCAAAGGGACCACTGTGTATGGAACAGCATTTCCATTCTGCCTGGGGAATCTTTCAAGGTAATAATGACTTAATTGATACACTTGTTACCTTACTTTGTTATTATGGGGAGAGAGATGTATTCTGAGTGATGTCCAAAAGACTTCCCTGCTAAAAGGAAGGAAGCCTTTGGGTGAACAGACCTTCATTCTAAACAGCTTGGAGCAAGGAGCTGTTTGTTTGCAGTCTGGCATGACTGGACTCCTGTGAACAGACCTAACACATGGAGGTCTGAACTCCCACTCTCCCTCCTGTGTAGCAGATGAGTCATTAGTCAGGGTCCTTGAGAATAGGTTATAGGCAAATTGTCCTCATCTTTTTCTGGGAGCATCTTGAAGGAGAGGCCCTTCTGCTTTTTGCTCTGTGCTCTCCTTCTTTCAAGGCCCTTACTCAGCCATGTAATTTTCATCCTCAGCTTCTCTCACCTACAGTCTTCTCACTCCCACTCCATGCAGGAGGCCTTCCTTTCATCTCTGTCCACGGGGCTCTGGGTGGGCAGATGTGGCTGCTCACGAGCTCAGGAAAGGGCCGTAAACTGGCTTGTGCCTGTGAAGAGGCTGGAGCTGGCCATGGGGCTTGGCTGAGCCCTCTTCTAGCTGCTGACATTGAGCTGATGTTATTCTTGGCCTGGGGTAGAGCCATTACTCAGGAGTTTCTGTTAAAATGATTCTTTGTTAAACCTCCTCTCACCCCCACAACGTCCCCCCTCCTTTCTCTCCCTCCTTTCTCCTTCTGAGCCAAGCATTTTGGAGTTGCTGTATTGAGGCTATTGCCATGCTGCAGGGCTCAGGCTGCGCTGAATTTGACATTAGTGGAGAAAGATACTTGCTGAATATGGAAGCCTTCAGACTTTCTGTCATGAATAAAATGTTATCTTAATAAAATTATTGTCTCTTGGACACTTCCTGTCCAAGGCATTGTATGGAGCCAGCCATCCCTCCTCTTTCAATCAGTTGCATCGCTCCTCTGATGCCCCCCCTTCCAGTCACAGCATTACCCTCATCTTCCCCTGCATCTTCTCTAGCTTTCTGTCACTGACCTCTTCCTTCTGCTAGTCAGCTTCTCAGACTTCAGTCCTTTAACTTGGCCTTTCTAAGAACTGCCTTCTCTTTTCTGCTGCTTATGCATTCTCTGACCTACCTCTTCCCACCTGCGCTGCTTTGACTTCGGCACCACCCTTTCATGCTGACCCTCATTTGTCCTCCCTTTTAAGCTAGAGTTCATGTAGCTTATCCTAGCCTGCATGGCTTTACCACATTTCGTTGTCAGTGTCACCTATGCTACCTATCTCCGATTGCCTGCTGTTTCCTTTCTCTTCCTTCCCATGTATTGAGATCTCCTCCATCCTTTGTTGTCTTGTCTGCTACATTCAAATTTGTCAGTCTCCCCTGAGCAGAAGAAATATATCCCCCAAGACTGGAGGCCTATCACTTGAGAGTGTGTCATCATCTCTCTACTTTGGGGAATACATGCAGGATATCTCCAAGACTGTTTCATCTGATTGTTCAAGTTCTTGTTGTGGTTAGAAGGCAGACTAGCCATTTGGCAGTAGCTGAAGTACATCTATTAATTAATATATCTTGAGGCACACCCTGACTGTGGCATGACCATGCGACATGAGTAGATGCCAGTCTTTCCTTCTGTCTCTGGCAAAGGGACTAGTTACATGTATGACTATATATATGTGATCAAGTAACAGAAGCACCATAATTAATAACACAGCAAATGCTTCTCCTGTACATTAACCAATTCAATATGTTGGAGATGAGATGGATGCACTGGAAAGCATGGGCTTTTCTGGTCAAGTGTTTGTGTCATAAGAATCCCTCCATCTACCATGCAGTAGATCTGTCTTATCATGTATGTTAACATGAAGGCTTGTTGTGTGCTTTGTTGCAGCACCCATCTTGGTTGAGCTCTTTCCAGACACTTAAGAATGATGATGATTTCTCCAGGCATTTAACAATCTGCAGAATAGCAAATACTGTGTGGGTGGAGGAAGAGGAATAATAACGAACAGTTTTCACTCATTGTATGCAGAAGTTAGTTCACACAGTGTAGTATGGTAAAAATAGACCTTTGATGCCAGAATAGGTACTTCGTTGCTTGGACAAAAAGAAAAACGCCAGACTGACTGGATGAGAGTCTAACAAACAAATAGGTGGAGGGATATGGAGCAGGAACAGAGACAGTACAGACCTTGAGAAAAGAGAACAAAAATAGTAAGGGAAAGAGTTTGAATGTAGAGACAAGAAGCTTAAATCTGATATCAGTAAAATCAAGGAACAAGAATTACAAAATCAAACCAAAAGACAAGAAAAACAGTCTTATAGCAGTATTTTTAATGTTTAAAGGAGACTTCATGTGACACATTATGACCTAGATGTTATTATCACTGCTGCAGTTGGCAAGACAGTTAATATACCATCATTGTTTATTCTCTAATTGTTTCCTGTACTGGAAAGATGCCATTAGCTGTTAGGGAGGTGTCTTCTTTGTGTGGCTATGTTCTGTCTCCATAGCCTAGCATCTACTGGGTTTAAAATTTTATGCCAAACATTTCACATGGGAAAAAAGCTAAATTAAAACAAGGGAAGTACAATTGTATGGTGGAATGATCCCCATCAGTCCTGCTTACATCAAAAAGGCTCATGTTAAACAAGACATAAATCATGTTAATGAGTTGTGTGGGCAGTTATGTGATCACATTTTCAATCACAAGTTTAAGTAGATTTTGTGCTGTAGAACATTAGGCTAAGTTAATCTTAAATAACTCCCAGTCATTTAAAAATTGTATATCCTCTGAAATATTCCTCATTTGATGAAGTTCAGCAAATTTTTGTCTTTTAATAGTTGTGATTCTCTTCTGACATCCTTACCATTTATTGAGGTCTGACTGGAAATGCTGAGTACTGTGAATAATATTCCTCGTATTCCTAGAACTATATTATTCCTGCCTGAGGATACAGGGCCTCTTTCAATGCAGCCTTGAACATCATTAAACTGTTTTCTAGACTGTTATATACTGAACTGCTGTCAGATTTGCAGTATGTCTTTTCCTTCAGTTTCTTGTTCATTCTTGTTTTGCAGCTTTCTCTCTCAGATTGTTTTCCCACTAAATGTGCTAACTGCCATTTTTCCTATTTGAGTCTTGTGATACTGATGAGTCAAAGTCTCAGTGTAAGTAAAACAGAACAACCATTCTGAAAGCAGTAGTCTGAGCTGATTTATACCAGCTGAAATTTTGTCCCCATGTTTCTGCTCCTGTCACTATTATTAGAATTATGGGAACGCCCAGATGTATTAACTGTCTTTCCAATACAATGATACAGCCCAATCCTTGCCCCAGAGAACCAGCAGTACTGAGAGAGAAATAAAACAGAAGGCACCAAGTCAACTGAATTTAGTATATTTTTTTCTTGCTCTGAAGAATTTACCAAGGAGGACAGGGTTCAGGACTGTCTGTGCATACCATGAGCTTGCTCTTCTTTAAGACCCCAAGATACTCCTCTTAGTGCAGTTTAACACTATGGTACAATTTGAGCCTGCTCTTTATCGCCTCTTTGGGAATTTTCAATTCAATGGATTGTTGTATCCAAACTGATTTAACTGAATGCATTAGAATGTGTTCGAAAGAATTTCCACTAAACAATTCATATGACTGGGAAGGTCTTCCAAGGCTGTTAATTCTCTGTATTTTTGCAATGTTATCTGAAACACAATTGCTTTTCTAAAAGTGGTGGGTTGTATTTTGTTGGGTTTGCTTTCTTTTTCTTTTTTTTTTTTTTAAACTTAAAACCTCGTTATTGTTTTTTGGTTATAAACATCTCAGTTTGCAGTGCCAGGGATTTGGACCTAGCTGCATGGATCTTTATGCAATACATGTGTGTGTGCATCTGTCTGTCAGTTCTCATACACTGCTGAGTCTCTCATCTTTTTCAGACTTGCTGATCCAATTGAATGTGAATGACTGTGGGATAGAAATCTCACAGCTATGTTTCATACAAATTTCATTAAAATCAAGAGCCATATATCTGGGAAGGCGGTTCAGCTACTGTTCCCATTAAGGCAAAGGCTGCAGCATGAGACCACTCCTAATTAGACAGCACAAAGTCAACACAAGAATGCCCAGACCCATGAAGGGAGGCATAATTTGGGGTATGCTTTATATTAGGTGCTGTAAGACAGATTCACAGGAAATGAGCTTCATTACCTCCTCTGGTCACACAATGAACGTGTTTCTGCTTGCAACATTTGTTCCATTACTGTGCTAGGGATGGGTGTTAGATACAGGGATGGTAAGTGCCAGGAACATTCTTTCTGTTTTTGAAGATCATTAATATATCTGCTTTTCTTCAAAGTACTACACTACCTCTCTGCTTTTAATCACTAACAGCCCAAACTTAGCTGCTACTGACTAGGAACTCTCAGACATTAATTGTCCTTACTGACAAGATGTACACATTGAGATTTTCTAATTAAAAACTACTCCTTTTTTGTATGGATCATACTTTGTGTATGGTGTTCATGTTGTAGATGTGGAAGCAAGGAGATACTGCTTCAGTCTATGACTTAGGGAAAAGCACTTTCTCTGTCAGTGCTAACTTTCTTCATGGGCAAGAAGAATCCTGCCTCCCCAGAAAATTGTGCGCAAGAATTGACTCACTAATAATTTACAGAAATTTTAGCTAAAACATCTTATAGCTTTTCTAGTATTTTTCAGATTTGTAGCCCTAGAGACTTGTTAGGGTAGCAAATGTCTCCTCAACATCAAGTTAAATCTGCCAGCCTGGGAACTGTAATTGAGAATTTTTCACTTGAAGCAGAAATAGTTGTAGGGTGCTACCTGCTTCAGGACTGCATCTGTCAGGTTTTGTCTAGGCTTCTGCTCTCCCTAGACCCTTAGTCTTCAGAATCCTGAGGGATAAGGTCTGTCTTCTATGTTTTGGATGTACTGAAAACTCTTCCCAACCCTTCCTTTGTGTGATCAGGCTCTGCTCTCCCTGACTGTCCTCTTTATTTGCACAGTAGCTTCTCCTGGTTTCCTGTCCTGTCCCCATGGAGTTCACAGCAGGACAGTATACTTCGTAGGCGAATCCAGAAGCCGTGGTCCTTGTCAGCTTCCAGTCTCCCCATCCTTACCTGGAAGACAGCCAGAATCTCAGCACAGCGTGGAGACAAAGGCCTTTTTGGAAGTCTGTAACCCCCAAGAAAAACATCCATGACCTTTCTTTAGGCAGGTTTCAGCACAGTTTTTGCTGATCAGGCTTTTTTAGAGCATCCATGCTTGCTGTTTCTTCGGAGTCATGGGCCTCCTTGCCAGTGCATATTAACACAGGGGAAAGGTTGTGACTGTATGCATTGTGGACTCCAGGTTCTTAGTGATTTTAGTAACAAGAGCAAGAACTTACAGGAAAAATGCAAAGTATCGAAAGAACTTATAGGAAAGATGGATAATACCATTTCACAGTGAAATGTCACTGCTGAATAAGAAGTGGGTGCAGTGACTTGAGGGGCTCCATCCCAGCCCTATGATGTGTCAGGCTCTGAGATGCAAGAGACTAAACCAAGTTCCATTTTAGTTTGTTTTTTTGGGGAGAGGTGGGGTGTGACTGCTATTTTCCAGACTTCTACACTTGTACTAGCTTCCTAATTCAAAATCTGGAAGCTGCAATCAAGGTAGAGCTTCAGGGAAGGGAGAGGTTAAGAAGGATTGGGAGCTCGAGGGCGTCTTGTCAGTGAGCTCTAGTTAGGAAACAGGCCTGTTTTGGCTCCTGCACTTCCTTTTCTCCCTAGAGCTCTGCCTGTCAGAAACGCCTTCCCACACACCACTGCTCTGCCATTTGCCAGAGAATTGCGGGGGAGAGGGGCTTTTCCTGTCTGTGTGCTGAGACTCAGCCAGCTCTCAGACTGTGGTTTTCTCTGGAGCCTGGAGCCCATTTGCTGTGGCTTTGTGTATTTTCCACCCGAGGAGAAACTGAGGACAAGCTCAGTGAGGGGCGCTGCTCCCAGGGTCACACTGAGGGCTCAGCTCTTCCCCTTATCTCCTATCACTGACCTCTAGATGCCAAATTACAAGGTTACAGTATTGCCTCTGTGCTGGGAATCTGACTGACTTCGAGGAAAGACAAAGCACAACTCCCAGCAGGTTGCTCCTTTCTGAAGAGTTTAGCAGTCTGCAGAGCTCCCATAGGGGAAACATTCTCCACTCCCTGCTTTGCCAGTCCACTGCTCAGTTCTCCAGTGTCTCATAACATGCAGATCCTTTTGTTCCCTGTGTCAAATCTCCAACATGCTTACTCTCCCACATGCTGTAGGAATAGAAATATTTTCTGTTCCCTGATATTACTGGGGATTTCTTTTTCATCAGTGGTGAACATAGAGTTCCTTTTTCAGAAGAAGGTACCCTAGAGGTTATTCCAAGCACCTATACAGTTAGACCAAGTAAGTGGCACTGTATCATCTTCCCCATAACCTCTTTCCTAGAACTGTCTCAATCCCACCTCCCACATAAAGAATAATATAGAAAGATAATGCAGAAAGTCAATGTAATAAAATCTTTACTTCTTTGTGGATGGAAGCCCACTGCAAAATTAGGTTGAGGATTGAGCCTCTTGTTTTTTAATCCTGAATAGTACAATTCTGTGGCAGTAGTGAGGTTGTCTGCCTTCCTAGAAGCTATTCCTGGCTTCCAAAGGCATAAAATTCAGCTCTAAAAACTACTTCACTGACTTAACAACTTAACTCTTTATGTGTGGGACTTTCCTTGGAGCCCTGGGGTTACCTTCACCAGGCAGATATTATCCCTCACAAAAATGTCACACACCTCCATCAGCATTCTCAGCAATCTTTACAGAGGTAATTAGCAATTACTATGGAATTTTTTTCTCTTTTTCTTTTTTTACCCAGGCTGTTTTTGCCAACTACTCACAATCCAGCACCAGTCATATATCTGTGCCAGCTGGCTCTGATACCCGCAAGACATCAAGTGCCACTTCTAGTATCCAGAAGGCAGCCAGTTTGCACAAAGTGATGCCATCCCAGAGTACAGCTCCTCAGCTGGTTCCAAAGCCTCCAACAAACCACAGACAGGCAGTGATCAGAAAGGCTACAGCCCAGAGAATTTCCAAGTAAGTTTTATCTCTTCCATCCACTATAGGGAGTTGGCACTGGTTCCCCTGAAAATGAAAATTGAAGAAGAAACCATCTACATCTAACTCTGACAGATCTTTTTGGCTGTGCTGTCCAGGATAAATCTCAGAATAACCTGAGGTGTACATACTGAAATAAGCATTGCACTCTGTTGCAGTTGTGTGTTTCACAAGGGTATGGAAGGTAACTGTAATGTCATACAAAGGTAAGGACAAAGGAACTGTCAGATTGATCCCAGAGTGGGACTCAGTAATGTAAATACAGGTTGCTAGTGGCATTTTAGATGCCCAGGGCTATTGCACCTGACCTCCAGCTGCTGTTCCAGATGAGTACAGGTCTTCTGTAGATCTTTCGTTGTATCTGTCAGTCCCATGCAGATGTCTCAAGTAACTTGAGAGCACCAATTGTGGTACATCTATGTTTAGGCACTTGAGTCACTCCCTCTGTCTAATCTTTGATGGGGGCTAGAATCTGGTGGATCAGAAGAAGGTGCCAAAATAAAAGCCAAAACAAAGCAACAAAGCAATCCAGTACCTTTAACAAGATAATCTGCCCTTGAGCCAAGTTTTCCCATAAATTTAACACACAGTGTTGGATTTAGGCCTTCAAGCACAAGTGTTTGTTTCATTTGAAATGTTTATATTGTGCCTGATGTAATGATAGCTTTTCTCATTAACTGTAGAAATCCTTCTTTTAACTTTTAGTAAGCGTTTAGTTATATAGTGCTTGCTTATTCTAAGGTAAGTGGATGGATTTGACAGTTACCTTTAAAAACAAATGTTATCTTTAAAAGCAAACAAAAATAGTCACCATGAAATGTTGCTTACTAATTGTAAGTTTTCTTGTTTGCTTCGTTTCCATTTCTTGGTATGTCTTCTCTTTTGTGCATTATGAGAAAATGTGAGCAAGACTTCTGGGTTTTCAGCTTCCTCAACTCTCTTTTTATCTTCTCTTAAATGGCAGAACTGCTTTAGTCTAAATCCTTCATCAGATTTTTCCTCATATGTCCTCAGACTTGTTTCATCCTGAAAAATTGCTTTCATATCTTCCTTCCTTGTACTTACTCTACAGCCAGAAGAGTTGTAAAGCTTTCAGAGCAAGCTCCTGTGAGGTTTCCTGATCCTGTTTTCACTTCCTGTTTAAAGAGAGAAGTTTTAGTTTTAGATTACTGATGAAAGACACCTTATGAAGATGCAGTCAGTGTGTGAATCAAATCTGGAACTGCAAGGCATATTTAAGGAACTTGGACAGAACTGCTTTGGGGAAGTTTGTGTATTTGCTGCCTGTACTCTTGCTATCTTAAGAGATAGCACACAGAATTAATCCCCCAAAACTATTTAAAAAGAAAACAAGATGTTAGTAATTTTGTCAACTCAGCAAATGCAGATGTGAGCATCAGGTCTGGCAGGTATGTTCTGGTAGGTTTGCTATCTGATTTCCTTCATGTTGGGTGGCTCTTGTTAGTACAGGTGACAGGCTGTGTCAGTGGGATTCTCTGTTGGGCAGCAGGGATGTGTATTTGAAGATGCCGGTGTGCTGTGCTCACTTCTTGGCAAAGGAAGTGTTTATCCTTGTGAGATGGAATTGCAGCTCCTTGGACAGACTTTACTTTGCTGCATTTTTGTGGTTTCTGCTCTGTGACAGGCAGGAGTGTGGGAAAACCGGAAAAAGTTCAGCACCAAAAATGCACAGAAGGGGGAAAAAAAGCAAAAGATTCCTTCAGAATTTCAGAAAACTAATCCAAGTATTGAAGGCTGCAAGGAGCCGCTCCGGAAATATTTTCCAAGTTGCCTTTCAGTCTCCAGCACAAGGCTCCAAACCCATTCTTGCCATTCATGGGATCTTGCAGTAACATTTTTTCACTTACATGGAAAACAGCAGTGCTTAGCTATATTTCCAGCATACTGAGAGCTGATCATTTAAAAACTGCTATGTCTCAGACTAATTTAATCCATTCATTGTTGTCAGGAAAAGACCAGATATACATCTGCAGAGGGGAGTGAATGGAGAAAAGCCTCTGTATCAAAGGAATATAGACTAGAGAAGAAAAAGATGTCTTACATGCTCCAGCCTGTTTTCTGCAGTCCCTGATAATTTTGTACAAAGTATTCTCGGACACATTTTGTAGTCTGCTCTCCAAAAATTCCAATGGTAGAAACTCTCCTGTGTGCTATAAAAGTCTATTTAAGAATCTAGACAACCTTTCTATCAGCTAGTTTCTCCTGATGTGCTATCTGAATTTTTCCTTTGTTTCAGCCTGTTTTACCTTGTTCCTCCTTCCTGAACCCTAAACACTTTCTCATGTAAATACTTTCCATCTTCTGAATATCCTTTAACTTTTTGGAGTAACCTAATTTTGCTTAGATTGTTGAGGTTTTGTTAACTTCAGATAGTAGTTCTACCTGCCAAGTCCTTAATTGTCTTGAATTTACTGTATTTTCTTCAGTTTGTCAGAGTGCTTGGACTGTGGCATCCAAAATTGTACTTTTCTGGTGTGAGACTACCATATCCTTAGGTTATGACATGGCAAATGTCCCTCTCCATAACATCTTCTTGGCTGCTTCATTTGTCTGTCAGGTCACTTTTGATTTGCTGCCTTCTCTCACCCCCTAATACTTTTTGGCTGTTTTCCTGATCTCTTTCCTCAAAGAGGATCTCAGGGCTATGTATTATTTCTACAAGACTCACTGAAACTCATCTCATTCTGTTGTTAAAGCTCTCATGTCTCTTCTTCTCCCCCCATATATTTCAGTAAGCCAGACCTTATTTCTGTTTTCTCTTGCACTGGCTTTTGTTTCACATCTTAATAAAGATCATATTTTTAAAGTTGTTTCTAGAATTTCTCCAGAGACAGGACTGTGATGAAAAAACTAAAATCAACTTTGTCTCTTTGACCTATCTCCTCCTTTGCATGTATTATCAATTCTCTCCCAGCCAGCACACGTGGCTTCCAGAATAGGAAGGAACAAGAAGTAGAAAACTCAACTACAAACAGAATGAGATGCTAAAGATGAACATTATTGACTAATTCAAAAACTATCCAGTAACTTGGACACTTCCCTGGTTGAAACATAAAGGAAAAAAGTAATGGAACTGCCAGACAATTCAGGCTTGTATTTTCAGTTCCTGGCTTCTCTTGTTTTTGTAAAAGGTGGTAGGCTGACTTTATAATGGATTGTGTCCAAAGCAGACTCCTTGCTTAAACTAACAGAGTGGAAAACTGGGGCCCATATTAAGGTGTGGAAAAAGACTAACTGGGAGAAATGGTTTAGTATGCAGCTCTATACTGAAATATAGTCCCATAAAATAGTCTCACAGGACTCCATAGTTTTGGTTAAATGTGCTGGTATCACTAACAGATAGTTTTTGAACAGCTAACACGACAAGCTCTTTTTTCTTTCCCAGAGTCAGACTGGGTCTTTCTCACTGCTCATGTTGCCATTACTATTGACAGGTCTGTGAACCATGAAGAGACCTGCTGATATTTTGAGATAGAGATCACAGATACAATATTCATAAGCTATGGAATGAAGCAGATGTCCCTGGAAGCAGTATTTGGTGTATGGAATCTTCACATTACAGATGACAACATGGAAAGCAGAAAAATATATTAGCCCAACTGTTCACCAGAGTGAACTGGTACAAGTGGTAGATGAAAAATCTTTCTGCTTTTAGGAATGACTAAGTCATAATAAATACACATTTCTGTGCTATCATTCACATAGTAGCTTTTCAGAAACCTTCTCTCTGTGACAGCATCAAGAAGAGCAGGGTTTTGAACAACCTGTGAACAGAACCATCAGTCAAAGAAAATACCTCAGAAAAATTGATCTGTCAATATTAGACCACTATATATAAGGAGAGGAAATGCTAGGTAGAGAGAACAAGCATATTGTTTGAGATGTTATCAAAGAGAGACTGAGAAGATCACCAAGTGTACCAGCAATAGACTGGAACATTACAAACTATTGGGGATATTGATCAGCATGGCATAATTTCTTGTACTGAACATCTCTGTAAATGTCATAACAACTCTATTCAGGAAGCCTTTTGAAATAAATATTCCTTTCAAGTCCCACCACCACAGCACAAAAATCTTTCTACCTTGTTTTACATGGTGCCAGCAGTAGAAGAGCCAGAGTTCTTCTCTATCGTAACTAGAACAGAAATAGGGTAGAGGGGATGCATTTCTCCAGGGTTCAGGAAATCTATCCCAGAGTGGGGAGGAGTCCTGTCTGCAATTGGGCACAGAAGTAGCCAGCTTTTCTAGGATGCACTGGCCAAGCCTAGCAAATGTGCCAAAAGTAGATGATGATCATGGAGCGAGGCCTGTAAAACACTATGGTTCTGTTTTGTATCGTGTCTTGCCCATGTGTGAAGTGTCTTAAGTTGGCTGGGTACATCACACACATAAGCTGAGTGCCCACTGAAGAGAGGACAGGCAGCAGAACACACAGGTAACAGTTACTGGAACCCCTTGGACTGTTTTGCTGCTGCTGTACTGCAGCACGCTTGTTTGTTCAGCTCCTGAATGTCTGGGTTAATCAGGCTGCCTGACCCTTAGACATTTTTGGCAGTGGCAGCAGTGCATCTGAGAGACATGCTGTGATTTAACACCCTGACACAGCTGGGCTCACTAGACCTGTAGCTCGTAGCCCTTGGCTAGCCTCAGATCATACACACAGATACGAATGCAGGGGTACCCCATCCAAGAGCAACAAAGAGGAACAAGCCTCCCTGGTTCTGAGTCTTTACAACTGTTGCTGTCCTCTTGTCAAACCTGGCCTTTTTGTGATGTGAATGTGTTAGTGTCAGATCTGTCTGGTTCCGCTGGACCTTTAGATGCATCTGTAGCATCCCAGATATAGGTTGTTAAAACAAAGGTGTTGAAAATTCAGTCAAAAAAGTATTTCTCTTTCACCTATGGAACAGAATTTGCAGTCCAAGGCTGGGCAGCTTAGTGCTGGTCTAGTACCTAAATTAAGGAAGCCAGTATCAGTTTCAAGGAGGAGTTAGCTGTATAGGAGATAGAAAAGAGCAATGACAGATATTTGAACGGAGGGGACAGTTGGGATAGTGATTTTGTTAGTATCAAAGAAGAAATGGAGAACATAACAATGGATTGCATTGGAGAAGTGGAAGCAAAAACAACACAGACATTAAAAGCAGGAAACTGAGAAAGGGTAGTAGGATTTCAGCCGACCCAAGGAGGAAGAAAGTGGAAGGGGATTAACTCAGTTTGAACAGTGAATATGTTCTGGCACTGAAGCTTCCATCAGGACAGCACAGAGAATACTGTCAATGAGGAAGTGAGGTTAGCATGGTGGAAGATCCCAGGAACAGAGCTGAGAATGAGCTCTCAGAATGAGGTGACTGTTGAAACTGCAAGAATTAAGGTACATTGTGGGCAGGCAAAGGAGAAGGGCAAGTCTGGAGAGGTAAAGAAATTCTCTGAACAGTAAGGTAGAAGTGTGACTATTCCCTGTTTTGCTTTTTTGTTGTTGTACTTGATGGCATTCTTGATTACTTTTTCAACTTGCATTCTACCTACAGAAGGGTGAGCTTAATTTGGCTATCAGTTGTGCTGTGTTAACAACGTAGACAAGCTGGTTATGAGAATGGATCCTCTATGTAAGAAGCACAAAAATCTATCTGGATTCTCAGCTCCCAGAAGGACCATGCAATATCATCACAAAAAACCCCATAAGTACAGATCCAAATTTCACTCCAAGAGACAAGCATAGAAACAGGCACCTCATTTGACAACAGCATTTCCAGTTAAGGCTGACTGAAGTAAGGGATTGTGGTATGTAAATGTATCTGCACCCGTTGCCCTTCATGTACGGACTCCAATTTATTTCACTGAAATCCAGCTGAGATAAAATTCAGGAGTCCCTCACAGACCTTTTAGTTGTCAGGAACACCTGGGTTACTAGCAACTTGCTGACCTTGAAATCTGGAAGCAAAAGGTTTCAGATAAAACCATAGAATCTGCACATGTTTAAACAGTGAATTACAATTTAAACAGTGAATAACAGTCTGTTAGTTGTTAGGGCATCTCATGGGGATTGGAGATTACGGTGCCCTTGTGGGGAAGGGCTGAGAGTGACTGTAACTGCAGAGCTGAGTGAGTGAAGAAGGACTCTGGCAGAGACAAGTGTACACACAGAAGTCTGGAGTGATCAGAAATGAGTTGGGCAGGAAGGAAGAAAAGCAAGGAAGAATAAGGGAGGAGAGGGCAAACCAGGAATAGATGGATAATTGTATAGATTTTTAAGGACAGAATAGATGCTTGCAGCTGTGTGGCTTGCCCTTCCCTTGTGAGTAGACCCAATTTTTATGTAGGAGAACACGGTCTCAATCTGGTAATGAAACTTTGTAAGTTAGAGTAAGTGCAGTTGTAGTCTACAAAACATAGTTTTGCTGTAACTCAAGTGCTGAGATCAATGCAGAAGGATTTGCATAAGGTGTCTGCTTGAGGAATGGCACTGGATTTCTGAAAATTAGATGCATCCCATGTGTCTCAGTTTCCAAGATAAGTGAGAAGTCTTGGCTAAATGAGCTCTCTCTGCTGAGGCAAGATGCAAAGACTTAACTCTTGAATTCAGCATGTTTTGACAGCATGTGCATTTCTGTGCAGCAGTTGCTTAATCACTTTAATTCAAATCATTGGATTAAGATGACCACTGCATTACTAGTTGAGATGTATGTTGGTGGTCCAATACAATTTACTATCTTCTTTATTCTCCAGAATCAGCTTCCAAGGCATGTGAGACAATTAAGTATTTTAGTCACGTGGAAGATTTCCTGATGGCTTAACTGTTCATTTGTCTTGCTCTGCTTTTGTGGAGCCAGTTGTTGTCACTGCCTTTTTCATACCATGTTCAGGCACAGCTTCATGGTTGCAATCCCAGTGAGATTATGTAAACTAGGGGAATTCTCATTTTTTGGTTGGAGACTTTTATTCTTCCTTGTTGTATCACTTCTTATCTTTGTCTGATTTTATGGTTTTACCTCTTAGGGTGACTTCCACTGAAAAGCAACTGAATGGATTCCAGAACAGCCTTCACGGTGCTGCATCCTGTGAGCCAGGGACATATTCCACAGGTGAGTGACAGTACCAAAGACTGTGACAGCGGGGGTGAGCGTGCTGGGATGCTTTCATCTTTTTCAAGAACTGGCAGGGGAAAAACTTTCTCATCGAGAAGAAACACAGCTGCCTCCTCTGCATGTAATGGTTCCTAGGTAACAATCTGGGTTCAGCTGTGCAGGGAATCTATACCCCCTGGGATTAGAAAGACTAAACAGAAGGGAGCAAGGCTGAGTTTTACAGAGTTGGAAGACCCCTTAAATGTGGCTGCGGGAAAAAAAAGAGCACCTTGGCTAAAATGGTTCCTTTTTGCTTTAGACTTTGGCTCAAGATGCTCTGTTGTTTAAGCTTGGCCTGTAATAAGGGGCCAGGACATTCTTTACATTTTTCTTTGGTGTTGCAGGAAAGCTCTTAGTTCAGAAAGACATAGCTGAGACTTGTGAATCAGCTGCATAGTGAAGTTAATGACTAGAGGTGAAAGTATCTGATAGAAAATCACTGAGAGTTACAGAATCAAATCTTCGTCATTCCCTAGTGGCTAATTAATTCAAACAGGTTTATCTGCTGTTAAGTTCTCAGCAAATGAGGGCCCAATCATTTTTTCATTGATGCAGACCTATTGGCAGGTAGAGCATAGTCTTGATAAACCCATACTACCCATGGCTCTGAGTAATTTGTGATAGTGCTGTAATGGAATATATGGACAGATTATGTTCCAGAATGCTTTGAAAAATTATGTTTCTGACCTTCTGTTTTGCAGTGAAACTGTGAAAACATGATTTGAGTGTCACTAATGCAGTGATCTTTGTGTTTCCAGAGGTTGAAAGAAAAGTTTGTGCAGGGGTGAACTAACTACCCCGTTCATCTCTTGGATGTTTATCTCTGAAACTTAAAAGATGACATTTCCATTATTAATGTCAGTGATTTTTTTGCTGATCCTCTAGCACAAACATTCAGCTAATGCACTTAATGTACAGTTCCAAACTGCCTCCCACACCTCAGCACCTGCCAAAAACTCCAGTTATCCTACCAGAAATTTTATAGGGTGAATAGCCATAGTCAATATAAAACACCCTATGGTACATTGGAATGTGACAGCGTACTCTGGCATATAATGGGATTATCAAAATAAATAAAATTATGTCAACCCTGTGGTATATGTACAGCTGAATCAAAAGTTTTGGTCTGCTGTATAGTGCAAGTTAAGTTTTTAGTACAGTATATAACGCAAGGTTACAGATAAATTTAAAAGTAAATGTAAAAATTAAGTTCTCAATATATTGACCAAACTGGTTTGCTGAGTGGACTTACATGAAGGTGTTTGTGTGCTGATTTCTGCCTTCTTTTTTTGCATTTTCAAGAGCACTGTCACAGTTGCCACCCTGTAATTTTAACCTTTCCAAGAGAATCTCTCCCTCTCCTCTGGACACTGTTGTTCTGTGTGTCCATGATAACTGTAGGTAGCATTTTGCTATAATTTCCCATTTCTGTGAATACTTAATCAGTGCATGCATGAGGACGGTTGATAGTATTAATGATGGAATTCAACAGCCAGAGCTGGAGGAATAATGCAGGCTAGATAACAACTGTAAAGTTCAGGGTAGTCACTTCTCTGTGAATACCTGTAATCCAGTGAGAACTCAGAACTTCAGCTCATGTTTCCTTCTGTAGAACTGGTCTAACTGCACTGTGCTAAACTACCCTCTCTGAAGCTGAAACAAAGCATTAGCCTGCTATTTAGCTGAGAGTATCAGGGCTTAGGTAAAGTCCAAGTTTGGCTAGGGGGAAGCTAGTAGAACCATGGTGGGTGGGTCACTCAAAGCTTCCTTGCTGCTAAAAAAGGTGCATAGCTCCAGAAACAGCATTAAATATTGTGGTGATTAAACTAACTAGAGCAAAATGTTTGTTCTTGGAAACTGGGGAATGATATTTTCTTCAGCTTTGCACCAAGCCACTGGTATGCATCAGAGGCTGCTGTGCCCAGTTTATGTGTCTCAGAAACTACTCTGGTCCTTGCTGCAGGAACAGCTGTTTTTCTTCTTCACTCTCTCCATTGATTGCTTACACTAGGGCCCCGATTTCCCCTCAGCAGCAGTTTACTTGGGGTTACTGTTTCACATGTATTTAGTATCCTAGATACCAACTAGAGAGGTTGGACACACAAGTCATAAAGCAAATCACAGGATAAATTGCAAGCATTTAAAGATAGAAGGCTGTGAAAAACTGCAGATATAAAAGAGGAATCAGGCAGAGCCTCTGTATAAACACATACACACGAATGTTCAAAAACGTCTGACAAGCTTGAATAGACCTCCTCTAACAGCCTATCTGAGAATAGCTATGGGGCTCTTTGGAGAAGAAGCATAAAGGTGTCACAAGTGATCTTAGCTCAAGCCAGGATGATGCTCAATGGAAGAGACAGCCAACCACTATGGAAACTTATAACTAGACTGTCCAGAGGACAGTTCACTAGTGGTTAGTGCTGCAACTGTAGAATAGCAGTTGTAGACACTGTTGTGCGGTGGACTCAGGCTCTTGAGAACAGATCCTTTGAAATAGAAGGAAAAACAAAAGTCAGCATTTCTGCAAGGTAGCTCAGGATTCTGAAACAAGCCACCAGTACAATGAAAGTAGCCTCATCCTCATTTCATAGAGGCAGAAGTTGTGTGAGCTGTCTGTCACTGCTGTAATGAGAAAGAAGGCAGAGAGCCTCATGACTCAAGATAGCAATTGAAGGTTATTTGTAGTGTCTGAAGAGACTGGTTCTTAGCAAAATTTGTGAAAGTTTAGCAGGATTTATTCTAATAAAGAAATACTAAGAATTACTACCTCTAGGGAACATTCAGAATGCTTGTGACCTGATTTTTCACTGAAGTTAAACACCCAGCCACTAGTGGGTTTCTGAAAATACAGCCATTATTTATATTTACATATATTTACATTATTTATATTTTTATATACTACATTGCTTTGTTTATTCTGTGTTAGCTTTGAGGGTCCCTCAGCATTACACCGATTGTTTTCTGTTTCATGGAATTTAGCAACTCAATTAGTATTACTGAAACAGCATGATTCTGAATTAAGGAATCAGTTCTCTTTTCAAAGTCTTCTTCAGAATATAGCTAAAGTAAGTACTGTGGTTGGTTGTTCAGGTCCAGGTTGTCTTTAGGAGGCTGTGCTTGATATGTGGAGGCTGTGCTTTAGTTCAAATGATGGTCAGGCTGGTCATTTTTGTTTTATTGTATATTTTAAGAATGTAAGGTGTTTGGAGACGTTTTGCCATGTTTTGCTGGTTTATTTGCCATTCCTCTCTACTGCCATTAGGTAAATAGTGTGTGAATTTGTTTTCTCTAGAAACTGAAGGTCTAGATAAAAAAGATGTCATTTTTCCACCAAAATGTAGCTTTTGAACAAGCTGGCAAGAAACATCAAGGAATTTTTGTAGTTACGTGTCAATCTCAAAGTTAGAAATTAATTCTATTTATTATTTTTCATTTTTGAAAATGCTAACACAAAGGAGATCTTGGGGAGACCAGAGCATGAAGAGCACTTTATGAAAATATAACAGCATAGTCCCGAGTAGCTTCTCTGTTCCTGAACTGAACTCTTGTCTGCAAGAGCTTGGAGAAAGGAATAATCTGAAAGTATAGTTAACCCCTGAGTGCAGCTGTAGAGTAGACAAGCAAGTTGATTTTATTTGGTTTGGTTTGATTTCCAAAGGTAACAGCAACTGTTGAGTTGCTGTATGAGTGACACCTGCGTTAAAGAACAGGCTTTTCTCCTTTATTTGCTGCCAGCTTCTTGAGAGTTTGTGACATTTTTCTTTTAAAAGCTTCAGAAGACAGAACACCTCTGGGGTTCTGTTTTGCTATGACAAAAACATAATGTACTAATAAACTATGTAATTACAAACTAATATGAATCATGATTAAAACTGAGCAGGACTGATGCCTGTCTCCAAACTTGACAGGACCTTCATCTTTCCATCATCAGACTGATTAACAGTAATGCAGTTTTATTGTGCTGATGTTTATATTACTAGTGTCCACATAACTTTTCCACTGTGTCTGCTGAGAGGAGAAAAAAACCATTAGAATTAGGGGAGGTAAAAATGAATAATATGCATATCAAGTTTGACAGTGAAGACTGCTAGTTCATGCAAAGTCTTGGATCTCTACCTAGTCTGGTTGAAAACATGAGTCCAAATCTAATTTATTTGTGTTTTAGTTCTCTTGAGAATACTTGATGCACAAAGTGAGTGTCAAAACTCAATCTGCAACCAGGATGAAACTTCTTGAGCTAGTTGGTTACAGACTTGATTTTATTCCCCATGATTCTCAGTTCTGTATCTGAGCTTAGTTGCAGGGTGATGAACAGTTGTCTTTTTATTTTGGACATTCACCTGCCCCCATATCTGCATGAATGCCAAGTCCTGAAAGTATGCAACTCTTTGAAATAAAGTGTGTTATCATCTGTAAGAGCTTAAAACTGGATCCTGAACTGCCAAGAGACTAGTTGAAGAATATGGGGATTAAAAAGATGGTTTGGATCTAATCCATGTGGAAGGCAGGCTGCTATTCTTCATTTTGTAGTGATGTCGTTCTTTAGGCTAAGGTGGAAAGTGGTGTCTGAATGCCATCCAAATGTGATGGGTGTGCAAACAGTGTGGTCCAGTATGGAGCAATGAATGGAGCCTGTTTGCAAACTAGTGACTGTAAAGAGCACTTCTGTACTTACTCTTCTCACCATCTAGCATGCTCCAGATTTTTTTCATTTTAAAGAAAATCTGCAAGTAGACGGTGTATTTCTGAAGTTTTTTATATCCAAGATTATTGTATGGACCTTCAAAACAAGGTCATGTTATTATATGTCTTGTTATTGGAGACCTGAAATTAGAGTTAGCATTGGAGGTGCTGAGTCTTGGCTGGCTGTTGTCTACCCACTGCTTGAACATTATTGTTAAAATGCAGCCTCTTTAGATTCTTTTGGCAGGTATGCAAAAGTACAAGCTTCAAACTTGTCCTGGTCCAGGAAAAAAAACAAGGCAAGTAAACACAGCAGGCATATAAACAAGACACATGCAATCACTTCATATTTTTTGCCAGATCTAAACAAACAAAAAAAAAGTGTGGAATTTGGAGATTCTTTTATCAGCCAGAATCTCTCAACTCTCTTGGAGCATAAAGGGTGGGGATGGGATGTAAAATGTACTGTTACCACTGTGCGTGGCCTGTGTCAGACTTCCAGCCATTTGTTACAGTGGGGTGGAATTTCCAGCTGCCCAGCCTTGTCCAGGCTTCCTCAGCTTCTGCCAGGTTCCCTGCAGCCTTGGAAAGCAGTAGATTGTTGAACACCAATGTATTTATTTTTATGTTGTTACCACATTCCCAAGAGGAACCTTGACTATGATTTCAGCTGGTCTCACCACACTGTCCAAATCCTTCATCAGGAGCAGCTGGGAAAAGAAATCACTCAGGTTTCTACACAGCACATTGCTGGTACGCCTCCTCCCTCTCACTAATCCTGCTAATTCCAGTCTTCATTTGCCACCCTCCTGGTTCTCTCTGTTGTTGCTGTGACTGACTGCACAAATGGTCTTCACTTAAAATGACCTTCAAATGGGCACCTTGAGTAACCTCTACCTCAGACTTCTTTGACTGCTCAGGCACAAGGTATCTTATGACACAGAAGAGCAGCTTTTGATGTCACCTCATGACTTATCCTAGTCTGGGAATGGAGTCATGATGAGCTCTTCCCCATAAATCCTTTCAGAACCACCTGTCTGGCTGAGAAGCTCTGAGTGGCTCATTGAAGAGGGAGCTCCTGTGTGATACCCAGCACTTTGCATCAAACTTTTCTGGTGCAGCCTCTCACCCTGCATACAGCCTTTGTCAACAGCAGTTCTTTCAGTATCTCTCTGTAATGCTGTCTCCATGCAGAGAAAGGATCATTGAGAAGCAGAATTGGTCCCGTTTATCATATTTTGGAAAGCAGTGGAGTTGAGTTGAATCCCACTATTGTACCTCCCTTTTTGGGAGGGCAAAGAATCAGTTACAATGGAGGATATTTAGTTGCACATTTGTTCTTACAGTTATCTTCCTAAAGCCGTTGCATTTTTTTATGCATCACAGAAACATACTGAATAAGTCTCTTACCCTTACTGACTTCCACAGTTTTATAAAGAGGGCAAACAGGAAGAGGGGAAAAATAATTTCACTCCTTTAGCTGATGAATCAGTCCCAGGTCAGATAATGACACACAAGCCTGTAGTACCAGATGGGCTAGAAGGGAAAGGAGAAGGGTAAAGAGACTTTCTTTTTACGCCGTTTCTTTGTACTCTTTGCAGGGGCAGGGAACCATTATCTTATGACTAACAATGAGCAAATATTGATGTTTCTGATCAGTACCTTTTAAAAGAGATAGAAGTTATCAACAGGACATGACTATGTTTGAGTTTATCCAGTTCTGAGAAAAGTGCATGGAAGTCTCATTTCGTCTCAGTGGAGTGTAAAGTGCTGCCAGAAGCAGCAGTCCAGGCCCTTCTCAGATGATGTTAAGAAGATAATATCCAGCTCAGCCATTGCCTCTCAGATAGAGCTGAGGGTCAGTGTTCACTTCTAAATCATGAGAAATGACGTTTATTCCTTGTGAGAGCAACCTGCCTCTCACATCTTTACTCAAACTTCTGCCTTTCTTTTATGAAAGAAAGGAGCTTTTTCCTGTTGCTGCTGATCTCATGCCACTGAAAGGACATTCCAAGTCTCAGGACTTTTCCTGAGAAAGCAGGAGAAAAAGGAAAGAACAGTCTTTAGAAATTGGCTTCCTTGTCTAAGAGCTAGAACCTAGCTTGAATTTCAGGAGCCTTTGCCTCTGACAAACTCCAAAGCAGGATAAGTAATGTTTTCAAGCAGTTGGCATTTTTGCCTGACTGGAGGCTGAGCATTGCTTGTTCTCAGTAGTGAGGTGATGGCGAACTGCCTGTATTTCCTTGCTGTGTTGGAAATGTCATTCAAGATCAGGTGTGCAAAGACTGGGGAAAGGTTGTATAATATTTTGGCTGCTTCTGTCTCACATCTGGTGCTTTGGCATTAAGCTACCTATAGAGGGGATGACTTTGCCCATCCAAACTGGATTTTGGTTTAATCTGACATTATTTTATTGAGCCTAAAAATAGAAGCCAAAATGTGTGTGAATAGGGTAAAACATGTGTCTGAAGTTATGAAATTAAATGTGGGGAAAAGCCAGAGAAGAGAGAGCCACAGTGAATGAGGGAGTAGAGAGGTGAGTAAGAGAAATCAAAAAGAAGGCTGTCAAGTACAGAAGGGCATTAGCAGTTGGGATGAGTGTGTGGCACAGTGTCTTTTAACATGGGGAGCAGGAAGGCTCCTGCTGACTTCCACTGGTATTTCTCTACTTGTCAATGAGTCTGCTCATTGCTTTTTTCATGCAGGAAGACTTCTCTGAAATACAGTTGTATGTACTGTACTGTTCATGACATACACATCACACTCCCCACACGCACAGAGACATCCACACCTCCCCACACCTCTCTCGCCTCCCCACAAGAAAATTTTCATGACTTGGAACTGCTGCTTTCCCTTGCCTTCCTGATCCAGCAAGTCAAGTTGAAATTGTGCCCAAAATATGGGGGAGGGAAGGCTGGCTTTCTGTTGTCAGCTGTCCTGGCTTGCTAGTGTCAGTCACCCATGGATATAAATAAACCCCATTTATTTATTGCCTTTCTTAGTTATACTGTATATTATCAAGAGAATGCTGGGCATCATTCTAGGATTAGAAATTCACTCTGGCATAAAAAAAAATCTGAATTTCTAGGATAATCTTAGCTTTTCAGGGAGAAAGAAAGTTCCTGTTTTCAACACTAGATTCAGGAGACTTCAATATGCTGCTCAGTTCTCCCACAAACTTTCTGCAGGTAAGATGGAACAGTCCAAACTAGCTGTAAAAAATATTAGCATGGGTCCCTGACCCAGTTCTGTCATCTAGCCTTGTGGTCTTCTCTGTCTTATTCCTGCAGCTTGGAAGCACAGTAGATTAGGTGCTGGGTTGTGACCAAGGCTGTGTACATCTGTGCTGGGAAAGTCTATATGGCACTGAATTTTAGTGTGCAGATATCTCTTAAATGACTTCATGCAACTCCTGTGATTTTCTTATGACTCAGAATGATATCCATAAAATGGAGGTAATCCTTTTCTTCCCACTGTGACTGGTCTGAGTTTTTGAGGTGCAGTCATGGATGACATAATAGTGTGTAAACATGTGGACAGACATATGGGCAGATACTTTGACACCTCCTGGCAGGCAGAGAATAAAGGAGGCTCATTCTGTTGTATGTGGTGATTCACTGCAATGACTCTTTATCACTGGAGAGAATCAACCCTTAATGTTGGCTGATATGAGGAATGAACTCTTTTTCTGTTCCCCCTACTCAACCAGAACCTCCATCTAGTCAACTACAAGGAGGTGAAATGCTTACCAGTAGCTTTGAAATGATAAAACTTCAGAGAATTATATACATTAATATTTATGAAATTACTGAATTGGCAATGAGCTGCACTCTTGTTAGGAACTTTACATATTTACTTGTGGACATAGGAACGCCCCTCTCTGTGCCGAGTCCTCAAGGTAATCATACAGGAACTCAAGGAAAGTGATTTTAATTCAGTTTGTTAGAAAAGACAAACTGTGCTATGCATTTCTGTAGGAATAGGAAGGCTCAAACATCTTCAAAACTAGAAAATGAGGTTGAAGTTGGCTGCCTCTCTCATGTGCTTTTGTTTCCTTAATTTCAGCACATTCCCAAGGGGTAAGTTTCTGGACTGGTATCCTATCTTAATGCACATCGTTGACAGTTTGGTTTCTAATTCAGTTTCCAAACTTTCTGTGCAGTGACATAGCTGGCAATTCCACTTTCTAAACATCTTTCCAGATCCTGTGTGCCCTGTGATGTTTGGCTCTATGCTGGACTTTCAAGGAGAGTGTATTTTTTTAAAATATAGCAATATTTTTAATAAACAGCTCTCAACAAATGTCACTCATGTTTAGGAGCAAGCTGGTGTGCCAAATACACAGGACAAGCTTTACCTACTAGATTAGCTGTAAAATGCAAGCTGTCCAAAATAAACTCAGTACATTACTAAGTGTTTTGGATTTTTCTTTTTAAAGGGCTGTCTAAGGATGTTTAAGTAAAAGAAGTGAAGATGACATTGACATTTTACTGTAATGTGCCTAAAAAGGAAAATGCTGCAGTATGTAGAAGTCAAAACTATATCTTTTTAATAATGGGGGAAAAAAATTCCTTATCCCCATTTTGTTTCTTTTAAAGATCAACCTTTTCACACCCGTGTCTCTGTTGCACCAAGGTCCTCAGCTTATGTTGGAGTGGGGAAGTAGACTCCCATGCAAGCAAATGAGTAAAAGACCCGAAGAGAGAGCTAAAGCATACTGATATGGGAGTAGGATTTAGAGGAGGGTGCATGTGAAGAGGTGAGTCATGTGAGTCAGAAACAAGAGTGCAGAAGGTGTTCAGGTTCTTGAGAGGAATACCAAGAGTACTTTTTCACACAGTAGCTTACTAAGTTAGGTTTTGTTATCCTGGTCTGTGATCTCATCTGTTGAGGCAGAGAGGTTGTATGATAGGGATGCCCAGGTTTCTGGTGATGGCTGAGATTTGCAGAGCAGTGCAGCAGTTTTTCCCACAAAACAGTCCTCCATGATTACTCAGAATCTTTGAGTAAAACAACTTTGGTTTTTTTCCAGCTTCTGCTCGCAGAGAAGGATTAACACAGAACACCAGGTGAGGAATCCCAGGCATTGCTTCAAGTATGGGACAAAGGAAGAAGCAGCAGTGACTTCATATCATCACATTCCCGTAACAGCCAAAAAAGAGAGAAGAGGAGGCCTTGGTGAGAGGGCAACCCACTGAAGAGAGTATCTAAACATCTGTGAAAGCTGATTGTGGTGATACATCTGCAAGCTGAGGTGAATGAATGCTTCTAAAAGCTTCTGCTGCTGAGTCTTCGGGTCCCTTGCTTCCATTTCTTCCTGATCACTAACTGTGAGATCCTTCTGTAAGACAAAAGATCTTTCCTCCAGCTGTTCTTCCTAAAGTCCAGGTTTGAACATAAAGTCTCATTTGCTCAGCCATTTCAGTCTGTTCTAGTCTGGTAACAGCCAAGATTCCATGCTTTCATCCCATGGCAACCATCAGCAGAGAAAAATATTAGAATGTGCGACTGGAGATGTCTGTGTTGGTTGCCATCTTGAATTTTGGCACAGAGCCATAGAAATGATCCGTTTAAATAAAGTAATTTCATTTGTTTGTTTTGGTTGTAATTTCAGTTATTAATTCACATGCCCAAAATATTTGCTGTTGTTCTACTGGACAGGATTTTAAATCTGTCTTTGTTTTACTGTGGGATGCTTGTATTCTGTGTGGCGTATTTTGTATTTTGATTTCTATTTGTTTAGACTTTGTAAACTTTTTTAATTGGCTGATGTTTTCAGACCCAAGCTTGAACCCTAAGGCCCAGGTGGCTCTTATCAGTTACAATAGTGTCTTGGTGAAGCACTCCAGTTAAAATTTGCCTAGTGCTATGAAAATTAGTTTGCTTGTGTTAGAAAACAATGTCAGCAGCTGGAAAGTATATTGAAGAGAAGATCCATCCATCCTTAAAATGAACAGGAAGCAGCTTCAGCTCTGGCTCTGTGTTGGTGCCAGGTTAAAGGAAAACTCAGTATTTTGCAACTTCTGCCTTGTCCAACAGCAAAGAATGTGATTGATAGTTCTCAAAGGTAAAAAATCTCCTGTTGCTTGTATCAGAGTTTTTGGAGATTGGATTCAACATCCTGTTTGATCTCTTTTCTTACTCCACATTCCCCTGTCATTTCTAGTTTGTACAGTCAGTGTTAAGAGATCATTCTAATGTGTTGACAAGTAGATAGTGATCGACCCGAAGGACTGACAGAAGAAGCTGTATCAGAGGGAGAAGGTGTTTTCTCTTGAAATGATTGTATTTGTGTTCACTCTTGGATTCCACGTATTTTCTGTCACTCAAGACCAGATAAATCGTGAGAAGTTTAAATAATTATGTTCATACCTTATTAGTTTCACCATCACTTGCTTCAGGCATGAATTCATAGGACAGAACATGCATTTTTCTATTTCTGGTACTCTCACACATAGGACACATTGAATACTTCGCTTGTCCAAAATGCAGCTCTCTGGTACAGCTGTTCCCTTCATTAGCTTATCTTTCATTTCCATGAGACAGTCATGATCATGTTCACTCTCTTTGCCTTTTTGTTGGCTCGTGATTAGTGAAAATTTAGTTGCAGAAGTTGTTACTTCAGACTTGTGCACATTCTTAGCAGCTGTGGGCTTCAAGACCTTAGGTCTGTCTTCTCACAGCCTACTCTGCTATGTGTGGTATTGGCCAGCGCCTCCAGCTTGGTTGGAGACCTATTTCCATGTAAGATTTAGCTTCAGTAAATAACAATTCCATTCCTTTCTTCCTCCCAAAGTATCTGAGCTATCCTTATTCCACTGGGTTTTATGTACAGGATTGAGTAGGTGTAGGATATACATCCTTGTGGAACTCTCATCTCTGCTTTTGTTCTCTAGTTTGTTTGTTCAGGTTATCACAGCCATCGCTGAAAACTGTAGAGGGGTTTGGAGGACAGGGATTCAGTTAATTCAGGAAAGGTGATTGTCTTATAGGAATCATTGTCAGAAGCAACATTCTTACATCTCCGTCAAGAAAATTACCAATGAGTGCTGGCTTACTATGAACACAGGTGAATTGTTTTGTCAGCTTTGCCAGTCTTGCACCCACTCATTTTGGGATAATGATTTGAACTTGGTTACAGACGTTTTTCCTGAACTTCTTTGCATTGCATGGTAGATGTAGCCAACCCCCACATCTGTAGCTGTGATGGCTTAGTAGCAGTATATTAAATATCCTATCTCTAAGATTTTTTTTAAATATTCAGGAAAATGCACAGTGCAGTCTAAGGACCCTCGTTTTGAGGGGATGAACTTTGTCAGTGTCAGGAGCAGGGAAGACTTGCATCCTTTTGCCTGAGAAATTTTTTCTTCTGCTTCCGACAAATAAAAAAAACCAACCCAGGAGTATCAAGACTGGTCCTTTACCTGAAGCCAAACACCTGGACCTTGAATTCCTGTTTATTCTCAGGATGTGCTCAGCCAGAGCATCAAAGGACACAGCAGTATTCCTTTGGCTTGAGCATCTGCTGATCCCCTCTCTGAACACAAATGCTGCTACACTGGGAACATGTGCAATAGAGAATCAGGGACGAATTCTATGATTCCAGCCTCTTTTTTTCCATCTCCCTATGTTCTTCAGCCTGGAGTCTGTATGTCTTTGTGCATGGTAGGTACTGTGTACTGAAGGGTAACATGTATTTTGTCTCTTTGCAGCTCTGCTACCTCCATGTCTGTCCCTTTCCATAAGCCTCAGTGCCGCAGTTAACAGATTCAGTGGGCAAGGATAGAACTGTTTCCCACCCATCTTGGGAGAGAAGGCATTTTACAGGAAGTGTGTTCTACTACAAGGGAGGGAAGTAGAATAGCAAACCATTTTGGATATATAATGGTTGCAGTGTGTTCCTGAAGTGTGGTTTACTTTTTCTCTGTATTCATCAATGGTTCCATCAGAAGTATCCTTCTTCACTGCAAGAAAATTACCAATAGAAAGCCCCAAAAATCATTCAGCATCTATTTTAGTGGTGGCAGTGAATAATGTAATCAAAGGATCCCCCTTTTCTGCGATGTTTGTATCACTTCTAAATTACAGAGCCTGTTCTAGTGACAGAGAATCAGGCTTGTTAGTCTCGAAAGGAGTAATGTGCACATCAGAGTCCTGGAGGCTGAGGTAATGAAGAGTTCATACAGCATTTTGTGCTGTGTTTAGGTGATGAGCATACCGCAACATAAAAACTAAGGGGAGAAATTAGATTCTCTCCTTTCAGAAGGGCTGACTTGCGCTCAATACATGAAGTATCAAGTTTCCTTTTAACATGTTTTATCTTGACCTTTAAAACAGCCTCACAAGGCATGTGAGTGCCATCAGTGGGAGATCATGTTGTGACCCTAGACAAACCACTTGGTCTTGGATGCCAACAAGATGTACTGAAATTTCTATTCTCAAGACTAGGTATGTTTTTGGACAATTGTGATTTGTTGGAAGTGCTCCTCACTATGATGCCTGCAAGGTCAGCAGGTGTATCTCTGATACTGGTTCCACATTGTGGAAGGAAGTTTTGGTATCAAGACCTTTGTTTACTGGTAGGAATCTGCTGTGCCTTTTCCTCACAATGGGTACTCTCCATATGCATGGAGCTGAATGGCTGGCAGTGCTAGACCATTCTTCTTTACCTGAGGAGCTCATTGATGTACAGATGACTTTACAGAACAGACTTGGATTCTCAGCATGCATTCTCTCAGGCCTGTACCTTGTACTAATACAATAGTTCCAGTAATTTTGGATTATGTGCTGGAAACAAAAGTAGTCTGGCTCCTGTTTTTTATTTTTTTAAGGTTTACTTGATAAAACTGACAAGAACTTTTTTCCTCAGTCAGTTCTATATTTTCTGATAATCCTGGACTCACTGTTTGAATCTGAATGGGCTATTTGCTGGTGTATAAATAGTTGGATTTTTTTGGTTGCAGTAAGTGGCTGATTGATCCTCTTCAAATTATTTCTTTTCTGAACACATTATTCCCATGGTTCTGTCATAAGTTTCTTCCAAAAGAACCTTCTGAACTTTACTTAAATCTGGGACTGGACTTACTTTCTTTCTAGAACCTCATGTTTCTAGAGCTGAGACATCCTTGTTTACACCAAACATTGGGAGAACCTTATTCAGCTTTACAGAACTGAGATTGCTTATACCAACAGCTTAGCAGTCATAGTTCTCTTCATGCAGAAAGTGGTTAATTGGGAAAGAGATGAGCAAGGAGGTGTGTAAGGGAGAAGTTGAAAAAGGAGAAGTTGTTCACAATCATGCCCACTAGAAGTAGGAGCATCAAGTGAAACTAACAGATACAAGTTTCAAAGAAAAAATCCCAAAGAAAGTGAGGGGGGAAGGGGGGAATGAAATGGCAACTTTTTCCCACAATATGTACTTACTTGACCTATGGAATTTCTTGTTATAAGATGTGGCTACGAAAAAGCATATGGGGTTCAAAAAGACAAGTAGACAAATCCATGAAAAAGTAATCTGTTAGGGCATACTAAATATTAAAACAGAAAACCAGGAAGTTTCTAAGACTTTTCAAATGACTGTTCTGGGGAAGTCTTACAACGGGCTTTTCTGATTTTTAACTTGACTATCAGGCCTGGGCTGTTGACCTCTGTTCAACAAGAGCTGGGCCTAAGTGGTCTTGTAGTCTGACTTTGTATGGGTTTTTCATTTTGACAGCTGCAGTACAGACTACTAGAACAGCCAAGACAAAGCTACTTTCATGACAGTGCCATGTTCCACCAGAATTCATCCTATGGAGTTTTCTTAAGAAAAGTGTCTATTGCTGCCATATGCCAAGTTCTTACATGCAACATGTCTGTGCTTTCACCTGGGTGGGCACTATATATTGCAGAGGCTTTCAGAATGATGAAACTTTAAAAGAACATAAAGGACACCAAGCTTGACCTCTAGACAAATTGTGATTTTGGAGGAAAGTAGGTTGCTATATGTAAGTCATCCATAATGTGATCCTTGTAAATGGTTAATCGCAGAAATATGAAAAAAACCCTTTCCACTAACTGAAGCTTTTAAGTTATTTTATTCATACACATTTCACTTCTAGCCATCTTTGTCTTCCAAAGAGCTCGAGTGCAGAGCACCTTCAATGTGCACAATCACATCATGTCTTAATGAACCTGGTGACTTGTTCCTTCCCACTTTAGAACATTGCTGTCCTTTTCAAAGAATGAAGCTTCCCTGCTGACTTAGAAATGAGTAGTTAGGAAATGCAGACTGATCTCAAAATTGTTGGATTCTGAGTCTTTGCAGTTGTAATGCAAGAGGACAACTCCACTGAAATGAAGGTGACAAATAACACCAAGTCTGCCCTGAGGAGCGTGCTCTATTACCTTACCAAAAAAGGATTTTATTGGCCCTCATTGAAAAGAAGTTTTCACTGCTGTTTTGAATTAAAAGGAAAGAATCACTGATCACTGTGGAGACCCTGGTATGAAGCCTTTGCCAGTGGTATTCAGTGAATCATAGTGGTTCCCAAGGGAAAAGTCTATACTTAACAGGGCCTCTTCTCTACAAGTCCACGCCTACAGCACACACAGTGAGCTTGAGAAATCTTATATTCTTTGAAAAGAAGTGGCTTCTTTATCTGACCTATCAGACAAACAGATCAAATTGGCCTTAAAAAGACCAAATTTGATGCAGTTGTTAAGTATTTAGGGGCTGTTAAAAACGCATCTTTTGTTAACAAAATTTTTATCATTTGTTTAGGGCAGGTGAAAGAGGTGCTGTTATCTCTAAAAGCAATTTCAACACTGTATTTGGCCTTTTGCCTTCTGCTGTTCTGGGATGTGTAACAGAAGACAACCCCAGAACATTAGTTCAATTTGGTGGCCCTGCAAGAATATTTTAGGAAATCTTATTTCACCATAGTTATAGCAATGGTAAAGTGTAGTCTCCTTCCCCCACACAAAGGGGAGACAAGTTACAGTACTCAGTGTTGTTATGTTCCAAAGTCATGAAATCTCCCCCCAAAATATTTTGGAGTTACTGAGCTGATCCCTGTATCTTGAGTACTATCATGTCAAAAGTCAGGAGGGAGTCTTTGAAAAGTTTCTGCACTGACAAGTCAAAATGTTTGACTGTCATCACTCCCTCATTCTACTATAAAACTGTTTATTTCTGAGTCTAGGGAAGAAAAATGACAAGGGATTTTTTCCACAGTTTCCAGTAATTATTGTATAGGATTTTGCGGAAAACCCCCTGAGACAGGATTTACCTAATGGTTTTCATGTGGTTTTGCCTTATTTATATGATGTTCTGAAAATGTTATGCTGTGTCAGATATATTTAATATAATATATTTAATACACCTAGGATGTCTTGATACACCATTCTTCAAGGTGCAGATGGAGAGCTGTGAATCTACTGGGAAGTTGTAGGCATCCCATTGGTGCCACTACTTACATTACTCATTGTTCCATAATGCTTAATGCTTCCTCCGTTCAAACTGGGGTTGTCCTCCTTCCTGAAAGTGTTTTCTCCACTATTTCTAATTCCAGAAATTCAGTGTGGAATACATTTTGTCTGTGATACCAGCCTGGATTTTTTTTTTCTTATCCACAGACTTACAAAACTCATGTCTCCATATGTGTAGTTAAACTTCCTTTTGAAAATTACCTAGGAATAAAGATTGGTGGCTCTTTCTGCCAAATTTTGGCCCAGTCTTTTGAATGAGGGCTTTTGCTGAAGGCAGGTAAAATTGATAAAAATGAAGACAATTTAAAATGTGTATTCAGCACATTGTAACTGCTGCCACACCACACTTTCCTGAGATTTTATTGCCTTCTCTTTTATTTTATTTCTCTTTGTTTGCTGTGTTTGTTTCCAGTTCTTCAGATTAGCATGACAGAGCACTTAGCATGGCAGTATCTAAATGAGATCTTCAGATCCTGAAGCATACTTAAGAGATTTTTGTAGCAAGTCTCCTTTGAGGGGGCAGATGTCAAATTGTGTCATGCAAGGCAGCTTGTTGCAAGCTGGATGTCTTTCAGTCTCTTGTTGTGAGTCAGACTGTCTGCTACTGCTTTCCCCCACGAGTGGAGTTTCTTGCAAATCCTTGAAAACAGTGGATTTCTCCCAAGCACCTAGTCAACCTGCAAGAGGGTGTCAGCACTTCAAAAGGCCAAATTTTTTGTTTCAAGAAAGGGCCAGAACATGGTTACCAAGACATTCCCCAGTCATTACACTACATGCATTGCACAAATCCTGTAAGATTTGCCCCTGGCTGCACAGCAAATCTTTGTTTTGTCTGCTTCCTGAAGAGGATAATAACTTCAGGAGAAAAAAGAAATCCTTCCTGAAAAATGTCAGGAAATCGGGTTTGATATGACCCAGCTGGTTTCTTTCATCAAGTGATGTACATGCACTGGCCATGATACATTATTATAATGCCTCATTTCTGAATCTGATGAGTGAATATCTAAACAGCAGTGAGAAATGGCTGAGTGTTGGCAGACCAGAAAAAGGAAGTACACTTTGCTATCTGCAACACACCTAATGCCTACATGTTAATTATTTCCTATATTGGCCCCTATGGACAGCAATGAGGTATCTTCTTCCTTTTCTTCCATCCNATTCTTTACTGTGAGGTTTGTGAGGCGCTGGAACAGGTTGCCCAGGGAAAATGTGGATGCTGGAACCCTGGGGATGTCTAAGGCCAGGCTGGATAGAGCTCTGAGCATCATGGTCTAACGGAAGGTGTCCCTGTCCATGGTAGGGGGTTGGAACTACATGATCTTTGAGGTCCCCTCCAACCCAAACCATTCTGTGATTCAATGATCTTGCCTAGTCAACTAAGTGGACTGAGAGACAAAGAATATCACCCTGCACAAAGATCACAACCCTCCTGAAAGGGGAAGAAGTAAGCCTGTCAGAAGGTACCACTTGGTATTGCTTGGTTTAAGTTAATAGTATCAGCATAAACCAGCAAAGGGGACAGAGTTTCTGCCTGAAAGCTGTTCACTAAGTTTGCAGCATGTGGGAAACCAATAAGGGGTGGGGGGGGAGGGAGGAATGGGTTACCATAAACCACAGCTGTAAAGAAACATTATTCTGTACTACATAGAAAGGTCCTTATCCCTAAGTGTGTTTTCTATTAAATCATAGGCCAATACTGGAAAGGACTCAGCTGCTTGGTTGAATGTCTTCAGACCATCTCTGCATCTTTCTAAGAAACCTAGCCCTATATAAGAGTGTTAAAAAGCAGCCAAGTAATTGAGATCTTTAATCTTGGAAATTGGTCTTTCCTGGAAACACACTGTGACATCCAAAGTGCTGTACCATATTCTTTCTGAAATTCTGAGTGTAAGTGGCATCTCAGATGCATTACTGTCATTTAGAAAATGGCAGCCATTAATTAACAGTTTTCATTTGCTGTATTTCTTTTGATATACCAGAATTCATTTCTAAGACAATCTATTTCATAATGAGTAAACTTCTTATCTCTTCTCTGTTGACTTGTTGCATGGTAAAGGATCTTGCATTTGTATGTGAAGCCTCCCTTCAAGAGAGGACAAGAGACACTGAGCTTTGTTGTTTCCATCTGTCACTTCTGGAACTGCATAAAAAATTAACCAGGATTTAAATTAATTCCCTGAATGCAAAAGAAAATACTGGTAAAGCAGAGATCTGAAAGTCCAGGTGTTCTTTTACTAAACATAGTAATTTTATACAGCTTTTGACCAATATTTTCTAGTGATTTTGAATGTAAAAAATAATAGATGTTATTTTTAAAGAAGTAGAAGGCATATTTGCATCCTTTCACTATATCCAAATTGCTGCTGTTATTCTAAACCACAATTAATGTAGGTTATAGGCAGCCAATAAGACCACAAAATAGTATAGTTTTCCAAGTGTGTAGACACTGTTGACTCCTTATGTATTGAAAACTGTATTTTCATGGTTGATTTCATTGCCTTTCAATCACCTATTAGAGAAGACAAGCCAGTACTACAGAGATGATCTTTTGTGTGCCACTAGAAACACTTGTAGTGGGCAAGAAACCTTTTCTGCACAATGGAGCTGGATCTAGAGCTGCATTCTGGTCATTCTGTGATACTGAGGCTGCCCTGCATTGGACCTGAGATCATATTGAAGACATCTGCCTCCTAAGACATTGCAATGGATCCTCTTCATGGGATGGCTGTAGTGATTGCATTTACAAAGTAACCTGAGCCAGAACTCCTGTATATTTGCTCTGGTGAGGACACTCTAGTCACAGATAAGAAAAGCTTCAGATCAGCACAGAAAGATAAGAAAAGGATTTGTGAACTGAGAAAATGAAAATTTGATAGCTACAACAGAGACATAAGACATCCCAGGACCCAGCAGAACAGAGCTATGATGCTGCCAGACGAGTGGACAGGTACGTTTGTCTTTTATCACTTTTGGGCACAGTCCATCTTTCTGACTGAGTGTTTTGATGTCTGTTGGTTATGGAAAGGTGGAACTCCAAGCAGCATATCCCAGGCCACACACTGGTAACAGGGATGTGCTTTACCTAAGTGCAGTGAGATAGCTAGAGACCATCCAATTCAAAGCCCAGGGAACAAAGACTCATTTAGTCTGCAAAGACTACTCTTTGCTGAGGTATAAGTGTATGTTCTGTACTCACTGAAGCAGTGTTCTTCTCAGAGCTCTACAGTGCACTACAGCCTGAAAAACAAGGTGCTCAAGTTCATGTCTAGGCCTTTTGCCTGCTGTAATAGTTTGCCACAGAGAAACAGGGACTGCACAGATGGTTGTTTGATCATCTGTGCAGGGTCTGCCTTAAGCACTGCAGAATAGGGTTTTTTCACTCTTTCTAACCATTGATCTTTGTTAAAGAGACAAACTGTGCTGGGATTGTTTTCATCAGCTTTTGTTTGTTTCTGAAAATAACAAAAGGGAACTGTTGAGAGCTGTATTCAGTGTTGGCAATGAAGATCCCACTTTTTCTTTCCCATTGTCTTCTTCAATTTGCAAGCTAGTAACAGCACAGTAACTGCCCTCTGCCTTCTCACACAAGTGTCCTAAATTATTTTGGTACACTTTCGCCCAGAAGTGTATTCAATCTGTTACTGAGCCCTATGTAGCTAGTATAGTTTGTTGCTGAATTATAGCTAAAACACCCCTAGAAAAGTTACTTTAGTTTTAAGAAAATGAATTCAGAGCCTGTCTCACAAATCTAATTCTCAAATGTTGCTAGGAAAATGGAAGGCTGAACAGAAAAGCAGTAACTGAAATGTGTCTGATTTCAGAAATTACTGTACCCATGAGTGTACCTGTGTCCGTACTGGTTGGATATCCCAGGACTCTTCACCCCTGATTTTCCATTGCCATTTTGTCTCCTTTGCCTAGAGGCAAAAGGCTTGGTCTTTCTGCCACGCCTTCGTGTCACTGAGGAGCAGCAGTGAACAAGGGTTAGTAAGACAGTCCCATCTCAAGGGGCTGCCAGGGTTAATCCGTGGGTGGTTCCGATGTGCTCCAAGTGCCATGCAGGACTTTGAGTGTGCAAGTGTTCTAGCTCAACCCTTTGCAGCTCCCCCTCCTTGCTTCCCCCCTTTATTAGCAAGGAAGCTCTTCAGTTGGATGGGGAGCAAAGGCAGCCCAGGGCTCGGGAGGAACAATGACCAAAGAACAGACTGCAGCTTGTAAACCAAAACCTCCCTTGGGGCTGCTACTAAAAGGAGATCAGAGAGAATTCCTATGCCAATAGGCATCTGGATTTCTCACACACACACACTCTCTTGTAGCTAGTAAATTTCTGGCCTGTCTATCAGCATGGTAGTGTAGTCATAATGCATTTATTTGCTCCTCCCTGGGCAGGCAGCAGGGAAGCATGGGCATGGAAAGCTGCTCAGGGCACAGCAAAACTGTAGTGCTGCAGGCCTGATCAGAGGTGCACCTTTCATCGTCACACCGATGACACAGGTCAGGGAGCCCCAGAGAGATGAAAAGGATAAAGCACTCGGGAGTGCCTGTATCAGAGCATGTGTGCCCTGGCCAAAATGTCACACAGGTTGGCAGGCTGCCTCCACTGACCCACCTTTGCTAATCCTTATCCAGTCGGTGGTGGTGCAGGAAGGGCTGTTTATGGTTTATTAAGGCATTTGAGTTTACATGGTTTGGCAGCCTCACATGGGGTATAGGGAAGCAGCCACTGTTGTGAAGGGCTTGATGGAAGAGCTGGATTCTGAGCTGACCGTGGAGAGCCCTGGCTGCAAGCGATTAACCAGCTAGGTGTCATTTTACACTCAGCTGCTGGGGTCCAGGAACTGGGAGGAGACAGGCAGGAACCTCTGTGGTCTCTAGAACATGACTTTTAAGTAGCTGTGTTTTGGCAAGTCAGAGACAGCCTCTGAGTCTCATGTGGCATTCAGCACCAGAGATTTTTACCTCTGGGAGTATCTATGGCTGCAAAAGTCCATTTAAAAGACTACATTGATTTCTTGCCTGGGCAGCATCTGTAATCTTTTTTATGAGCATCAAATCAGTACATGAGAGGAAGGGGGTGTTATTTACCTGTATGTACAGGTCTGTACTGGCAGACCATGTATATCTTCAGATGGACATATGACATTTGTCAGCTGTGGCAATTGCAGTGCCTTGGATATTTAAACAGTATTGTTGAAAGTGTTTTATGTTTGAGGGGAGCTTTATATGAATCTGTCAAAAGCAGATGCCAGCAGTGACATACATGTCTGAAGGACTAGGTTGGGATAGGGCACATATACACTGGGTACAGTTTGAGGGTAGTAAGAAATTTCCATTTTGGGATTTTCTTGCTGACCTAAATTCTATCTGTTCTTTTGAAGAAACATTTTGGAAAGGGTAAAAATTTTAGACTGAGCATGCCACAGCAGTAGCAGTTTAAAAACAGCAAATCATCTAACCCTCCAACAAACAACTTGCTTGTGAAAAAATTAGCATCTCCCCCCACCCCCCAAATATTTATTTTTTACAAAGTTTTTGAGATTACTATTAAGTCTTGGCAGGCGAGACCAAGTTCAGGTCATCATGCAGAACAGCTGCAGAACACCCCAAAGCACCTCACAAACCACAACAGACCAGAGATCCCCAGGGTGTATCAGATCACAAATGAATAGGCCCAATATTCAGGTACCCACAGACGCTCCTGCCCTGACCCCGAAACCATCTCTTAGAAACTCCAGGAAGGTAAAAGAGCTCAATGGAGACATCAGTCCCTCTGAAAATGGACTCAGCACCCTCTTTCTTTGTATTTGCCCACCCTTGGTAGGCTGACTGGGAGCCTTGCAGTTTGTATTTGGAAACCAATAGCCAGGATCTGTCAACTGAACTTAAGAGGTCTGGCAGACAGAGTTTCAGTTGCAGGACTCCTGGAGCACAGCTCTGAGGAACAAAAGTCTAAGTGTATCTCTGAGCATTTCTTCTCTTAGCAGCTTCCCTGCTTGGTGCATTTTCCTTCTCTAAGGAAACTTTCAAAAATTCCTCCTACAGGGAAAACCTTTAATACTTCAGGCTAATGGGGAGGGCTGAGGTCTTAAGATAGCTAAAGCAAGAATAGAAGACATCTCCCCTTTTCCATTCCCCCTTTCACCTGCTTTCTCATTCTCTTGCTTTCCCATCTCAACCACCCAGCATTCAAATACACAGCAGTTCTTCCACATTATCCTTTTCTTCCGCACCAACTGTCCAGCCATTTTGGAGAGTGTGGCCTTTGTGTCACCAGAGTAACTCCTAGAAGGAACATTACACTGCCAAGACGACCAAGGAGTGTTCCAGAAGAAATCCCCAAGGGCTGCCAGACTCTCAAGGTTTGGCACTTGGCCCTCAGCATGCGTAGTCTCTGACCCCCAGTTCTCTTTGTGTTAGCCTGGGAGCAGGAGAGTGGGTGCTGACAGTTTTTTTCTTGGCTTTGGGTGGGCCAGGGGGCCTTTCAGCTGCACTTGCAGGATTTCACCACCATGTTGGAGAGCTGCTCCACTTTGGGGGTCCTCCCGACATAGTACAAGATAGTGAGTGGCTCCAGGTCCTGGGGAACACAGCAGGGCGAAGCAGATGCCTCAGGGTTCAGCGTGTTATATAAACCCAGCACCTGCAGGAACAAGGTAAATGTCATTACAAGGTCAGGAATACGTTTAAGTTGGTTGAGGACAGGAAGGGGCTGCCAAGTCAACAAGTCTCTAAGTGTTTGCACTGTGCTCATCAGAGGGTATTTCCCTGAGGTGAGTAATACTCCCCTATCACTTCCTGATCATGGCCTGCTTCTAAATGGTCTCACCTGCCCTGGCCTGACTCTTAGGAGTTTTTTGGGGTTTTTTTCTAATTGTAATACCCATGCTCTCTGTGACTGATGCCTAAGGGTTGAAGGAGTGCAAGTAGTTGCCTCCTTTCATCTCTAATTTGGTACAGCAGTGTGTCACAATTTTTGCTTTTAACAAGGTTGGGTGTAACCAGCCTGGGGCCATGCTGTCTTGGATTCTATTAAAGAAACCAGAAGAAAGAATATCAGTGCTGCTTATTTCAACCAACATCTCCAGATAGGACTGGATGGATGCCAGTCCTCTCAAGTATCCACAATTCCCTCCCAGCTTTGAACTGTCTGATGCCTTCTCCCTTCACTCCATCCTCCAAGTCATTACACTATAATACTGGAGCCAGGACAGTGTCCTGTGGGACTCCACTGGATTCTTCCTCCCAGCTGGCCCCAGCCCACAGATGACTATATACTGCAGCCACGTAACCACTACAGAACAATTGCCAAATTTCTTGCCAGAGGTGACCACTTCTCAGCAGTGAGCATGATCTCACCTGCACTACTGTGGTCTCTTTAGTGCTTATCTGGTATAAACGACAGGGTCTGGCACATTGTATTTTAACTTTGTAGTCTTTGGGGATAAGAGGTGCTAAGGATACATCCTGTTCTATCATCCAGATCCATGTAATCACAGTTGTTGTGGTAGAAACTCTCTGGGATCCTAAGGAAAGTACTCCTGGCTGTACCACAGGGTATCGTGTTCTGGGGCCACTGCTCAACAGCAAGTTAAACAGACTGGAGAGAAGTCTTCTTTTTGTCAGGTCTTTCCTAAGTGGTGCTGGCAAGCTGTCAGCAGCTATATTGTTCTCAAGTTTTCTTCTATGACCTTAACGCTTGCTCATTTCCTTTCTTGCTTAAGATCATTAGGAGTCATTCTAAAGTCTCCTTTCTCTCACACTGATTCAGTCCAGTTACCTTCTAGAGAGCTTCTCAGGACAACCAGATGGTAAAGCTACATGCCCATTACCCTTTCAAAGCTGTTCATTCCCTTGCTTTGTCTTGTGCTTACTGCCCAGCATCTGTTCACTTCTTCATTCCCACGGATCAGCTGTTCCCACTGATATTAGTCCTTGAGCTTCAGTGAACCTTACTGCTATGCAGACTCTCAAGCTGTCAAGAAAATGCTAGCATCTTTTCTGAAATATTATCTTTACCTAGCTATGTATTCTTAGCTGAATCTGCTTTTCCCATTAACTTTTTTAGTGAAATCTGAAGTTAATTTGCTGGTGAGCTGTTGCATTATCTGGACTGCTGCCTTTTGTCTTCTGTGGGCAGAAGCACAGAATTTTCCTCCACCTCTTCCTGCTTCAGCAGTGAACTGTCTGATCCTTTATCTGTCTTCTCTTAATACTTTTCCCATGCCTGTGCTATTCTATTACTTTTATTTCCTTCCACTGTAGCCAGGCTTAGACTGTATTCTTCCCAAAGACTGACCAGAGGTTATGCCTAAGTTACCTAAAGACATTTGCTTTCTGCCAAGTTTTCACTCAAAAATCTCACTGCCTAGTAACTTCCTCCCTGCTGTAGTCAGGTAGGATTTATGCAGCTGGAAAGGATACCCGTGAGAAAGGAGATCTCACTGAATGGCTATGTTCACTTCTGGAAATGGACACGGATTTCCCTTCACTTTCAAGTTATAGCTGCCCCTTTAGGAGCAGATGGCAGGCACATGCCATTGCACAACAGTTTTTCATGACAACCTGGCACAAAATGTAGAAAAATCCTCTGTCCAGTGCAAACTGCAGGAGAAAGTTAGGAAGAAGATAATTACCAGAACTGATGTTTGATGTGAACAATTCAGTTAATACTATGGCCACTACCAAGTATACCCTAAAACCATCAGTCCTGCTGTTTCACATCTTATCCAAGAGACAACAGCATCTTTCTCGTCAAGATTTGCCTGAAAGCACAGGCAGTTTTTTTTCTGCAGTTTCCTTGGAATGTTTTTCACAAATACTGATCTGAACTGCTTATGCTGCTTTGAAGAGACTGGATAGCAATCAGACTTCGCAAGGAAGGGGGAATCACCGCCACAAGCCCTGGCAGGATAATATACTGGATGTACCGTGCTGTGAGTGGTGTCTGCGCTGCGAAGGTACGGACAAGGGCCTGAACAGAAGTTAGCAAAGTAGCCCTTGGGCTCGTGGACCCATTTCCAGCCAAGGTCCTGTCGGAAGTCGATGTACAGAGGACGCACGCAGCAGTTCTCCTCCAGGTTCCTGAAACACAGCAGTGAAACACAGTGAATCTGAAGGGAGGCCTTACATGGGGTTGTGAGATGCAGCTTCCTGAGCAGGACTCGTACCAGCAGTGCCGGTGGGACGTGGTGGCTGCGTGTGCCAAAAGCCAGGAGCGGCACAGCCAGGCAGCGGTGGCAGCTCAGCAGCCGGGCACTGCTGGTTCTGCTGGCAGGCAGCTCCAGCTCTCCCACCGCCCCCGCGAGGCAGCACCCGGCTGCTCCAGCAACTGGCAGGGGGCTGCTGTGGGGCCCCGCCCAGCCTGCCTTCCAGGAAGCCACTTGCAGGTCTCTTTGAACCAGTGGCTCTGCCAGAAGCACACAGCAACTCTGCTGAACTGGCCAGTGGCCCTGCTGGCACCATGGTGACCCTCAACCCCCGTGGAGGGCTCTGCCTTTTCCGGTGGCCTGGAGTCTCGCCAGGCCCACCCACCTCAGGCACAGGATCCGAGCAGGTTTCTCACTTACCGGAAACAGTAGTTGGTATCCAGGGCCCGTTTCTTTCTCTGGCTTCCCAACACAGGGCTCTCCAGTCGATGTGGGGGTAACATCATCAAGATGAGGTGGGGATTATGCAAATCCTTCTGCTTCTTCAGGCGTCCCAAGTCCCCACGGCCATAGTCATCCTCACTGTCAATGCCTTCAGAAAAAGAGGATCCACAAAGAAGAAATCAGCATGGAAATGGAGGATGCAACAAGACCTTTCAATGCATTTAACGCTCTCATGCTTGCTCTTGAACCAGGTTCAGGCACCATGTCCATTTACTATAGGACATCTTCCCTCACAGGGTCCCCTTTATTTCTGGTGAATTTGACTGCCGCAGGCCTGAAATAGAGGCTTATGGGCCACCTGTTTTACCATTTACAAACTGCTGGTGGGGCCATTAATCCGTCCCACTCACTCCTGGCTTGAGTCCCAGGACAGGCAGGAAGATGAATGGTTTAAAGAAGATGTCAGATAATTGGCACTCTGCAGAACAGCCTCAGAAATGGAGCCTGTGGGGGCCAGTGGCTGCTGCCCAGGGCTGCAAGCCAGGAGGTTCCTAGTTCTTAGGCCAGCCAAGCCACTGACTCTCTGAGCCACCTCACACAGGATGCCTAACTTCCTTGTGTTTCAGTCACCCTAACTGGAAAGCAGAGCCTCTGTGGAAATCTGAGAAGGCATCAAGTTGAACTTCCCAGAGAGACATGAAATATAAAATTATTCCTTTCTGCAGACACTCATGCAAACCCACCCAGCCTGCCCTTACTTCTTTTTGTAACCTATGTATATAGTGGATATACCCATATAATGAACATGCAAACCCAGATGTGTATGTTTTAAGACAAATGTTACACAATGTAAAATGCTCGAATACACAGAGCAAGAGCTCATTTTTTTCTTTAGATGCTTGAGGCTTTCCCTTCCCCAACAGCCTCCCCTAACCCAGCTCTTTATCACCTTTGAACTTGATCTCCAGGACTTCATGCAGATTCTCCAAGATGTCCCCATTGGGCTGAAAAGTATGGCAAGGACAGTGTATGCTAATTTCCAGGCCAAGGTTGGACTCTGCAAAGAAGTTGACTCTGTGAGAAACAGTCTTTCTCAGCTGGGATAGCTCTTGGCATAAGGAAGCTTTAAGGAAGTTTTACACATACTGTGCTAACTCCTAGACAGTGGGTTGGTCTCAAAGTCAGGGATGCTATCAGAGTTGAGGAACAGAAGCTGCCTTGGAAAGAATAGGAAGAAAAATCCACCAGTTTCACCTTTGCCAAAAGCCTTGCTCTTGCTAAAGAGAACTTTCTGGAGAGGTAAGAAGGGTGCTTCTTGTTACTTTTTTTAGGCTATTCAGCATCCAAAAGCATTTGTGAGCTTCAAGGAGCTCCCCTGGGAAAAAAAGTATTTGGAAGAGTTGGCTTTTGGTGTCTTTTAAATCAGTTTTGCCATCCTCAGTACCTATTATCTGGCTTCCACTTAGTGTCTGAAGGAGAAATCTGAAAATAAGCAAGTTGGAAATGGACAAGTAATTTCACTGGAAGCATTTTTCTCAGCAGCTGCAACCTCCTGTTTTGTTGAAGTGCTAGCAGTCTAAGTCACACAGACTTTCCAGGGGCAAGTCTACTTTCATAATAACTTCCTGGACCAGTCATGCTGTGTGGGCCTGACTAAAGGAACATAAAACTCTTATGAAAGCTCCTTTTTTATGTTGTGCCATGAATTAAAACATCTGGCTTCCTGGAGCATTGACAAGGTGCCTAGCACCTTTTTTCCTCAGCACTATGTATACTCTGTGATGTCTTGTCAGCTAGTGTGCCTGCCCAGAGCTTGCTGCAGTTCCAGCTCTGAACTTCAGCCATCAGGACACAATTTAGATTGCTTGAAATAGGAGGAGCCTGCAAGCTCACAGCTTACCCTTCCAGGGAGCAGCTGCTTGCCAGTACCTGCATTCCAGTCTTCAGTGGCACCTAGCTTCTATCTGTGAGGCCAGTCCAGCCATCCTGAGTCACGATGCTTTATGCTCCAGCTGTGAATGGGGTCAGTGTTCTTGCTGGGAACTGCCCCATAACTATCTGTTGGGCTGTCCAGTGGTGGCAGAGGTATGTTCTCTGCAGTGTTAAAGCCTCCATCTGTCTAGGTGTGTCAGCCTCTGGTATTTCCTCACCTTTATACCTGACAAGCTGCACACAGCTAAATAAACTAGGATCCTTGCTGCTTTTTCCCCTACCAGATTTGCTCTAATAGACATGAGAATTTAAGCAAAGCATTTGTCATTTTCTATGATCATTTGGACAAGCAGAGGGGTCCCCTCTGGACTTTGTAAAGAATTTCCTCCAGAGAATGAATCCTCATTCTGACTCAGCCCACAGAGCTACATGGTGGGGCCTCCAGGAAAGAGCCAGGAACCTAGCAAATGTCACACATTGAGGAAGCTCTCTGGAGGAAAGCTTGTTCTCAGACTGAAAGAACCTGTACTCTATGTGAACCAAGCTCCTGCCACAAGGGGAGCAGAAAGATTGCTGTCAAAATTGATCCCCATTTCTATGGGTGCCTTGACACCCGGTCCAGCTAAGACCCCTACCTCTGTGCAGAAGCCACTCTCGCACAGTGTCGGTGACATCGAAGGACAGCCACTCAGAGGAGCCCCGTGTCTGCACATTCCTGCCACTGAGGTACCGCTGCTTCGCTATGTGCTCATCTGGCCGAAGGATCTGTGGCAGAAGGAGTGGCAGAAAAAATCAGCCAGTGCCATGCAGAAGGAAGGGATAGCTTTCACTCTTTTTTTCTCCCACACCTTGCTAAAAACTAATTCAGAAGGTTGGTCTTGGCAAGTGAGACACCACGAATACCCTGGCTCAGGTGAGGAGGACATACTTCACAACCAACTTGAACTCCAGAGATCTACACAATGCTTATTTCTGTGTCGTCAGCAGCTTGCCTCTCTCAGTTCAGAATTATTTTGGGGCACACATCCAGAGGCAGAAGCACATGGCAGTTCATTTAATGGATGGGTTTGTTTTTGTATACACTGGTGGAATATGGATCTGGATTTCAGAGTAGAACCACCAGTAGCAAATACAGCATCTTGCCACAAGTCACCTGCCCAGCAAGCCAATTTATTGAGTTCTCACTGTGGCATTTTCAGGTGTCCTACACTCTTCAACTTGTATCAAAATGCACCAGGGCTGTTTAGGTTTGGAGACCTCTTCCTCTGCTCTGACATCTCTTCCCACTTCAGACAAAGAATCACAGCACATTCAAGGTGTTCCTTCCTGCAGACCGCAGGCTGACTCCACAGACCACAGAACCTATGGAGAAGCTCTGAGATCACCTCCTTGTCAGTTGTGTCATCTGATGGAGAATTGCGCTGACCTTTGAAACTGGATTCCAGGACATCCTCAAGAGCTACCACCCAAAGACAATTTTATCTGCACTCTTATGGAAAAGTGGACAGACATGAGCCTGTGGGAGTGTGATACCTGGATGCTAAACTGTATCGTTAGGTGGTCCAGTTCAGCCTGTTACCACTTCCAATCCTCAACCAGACCTTATTCTGTCAGAGTCCCTAGGTTCAAAGAAAACTGCAAAGAAGTATGTGGATTAACGGGTGAATTGTGCTTCTGGGGAGCTGCTGCTGAAGGGAACATTGAAAGGAAGCACTATTTTTCTAGTAAATCAATGACAAGACAGAGAGCTCCATCCATTGGATTTGCACCAACTGTACTGCAACAGTCAAAGGAATAAAACTGCCAAGGGTCCTACACACGCAGATGTGACAGAAGAGTCAGAGTTTCTCCACTGTTGAGGGGCTCCCCTTCCAAGTGGGAAAAGGGCAGCACCACACTGTAAAGGGAAAGGAAGGTGACTGTATCACTGCATAAGGTGAAGAAACCTGCGTTACAGCATGCACTTTCTTCTCTCTCTCTTCTGTGGCTCTGCACGTATCAGTTAAGACAACCATTGAGGAGTCAAGCTATTCTGGGCTGAGACACTGGGGAAGGTGATAAGAATACTCACTTGGAAGAGCTCAATGCGTTGCTCACTGCGTTTGGAGCTTGGGTTGGGCACGCGCAGCACCCGAAACTCAGCCCGGAATAGGTTGGTGCTGTTCTTCTCTGCTGACGACACATTAAAGCGGAACACATTGGAGGTGACACCTTTTGGACAAATGCCCAACTCATCTAGGAGAAATAAATATAGAAACACTGAGAACCACATTGCTGAGGGGCAGGATCTCAAATATTGTTTGAGAAAGAGCTTTCCAGTAGAGACCTGTCATTCAAACATCTTGCCACCTGTGAAGCATGGCTATCTAGCTCAAGATAACACAGGAGAATTCACTCAAATTTGGTCTACACTGCAACATTTTGCAAACATTCCCACGACTGCCATTGGTATTTCAATGCCACAAGATAGAGAATCAGTAGAGATCAACCACAGTATGTTTATTATTACGTCTTCTAACTCTGCTCATCAGATGTTGCTAATACTCATGAGTTGGCTGCATCCAAAATGACAACCCCAGTCCAGGCAATGGGGCAACCTTACCTGCAGTTAGTGGGGCCTATTCCCAACAGCGAGGATGCTGTGATTCTGCTCATGATGGAGACATGAAGCCACATAGGAAGTGATCCCATTGCTGCTGAATCTTAGGTTTTACAAACCTTGACATTGCCTTCTAGAATGGAAGCCACCCAGTGTCAAAAAACACAAAGCATGAGGTGTTGAAGACTCTTTAGGGCAGCGACTATCCAATGTGTACTGAAAGAACTGGGGTTTAAAATTGGTTCTCACTCATGACCTGGAGAAGGAATTCATTAATAGTACTGGGCCTGTGGAGATCACACACATGGGCAGGAAGTAATACAGCAATCTTCTGCTTCCATGTGTGCCTGCTGAACAGAAAAACCCCTTTCACAGATGCCTCAAAAGAGAGGAGGTAAGAGCTATAAGGTACAAAACAGAGTCCTCAAGAGCAAATAACTCTCTTCAATGGGACCATTTTGGTCTCATGGAAGTCTTTGTTGTTGCTGTTGTTTCTCTCCTATTGACCTTGTTAGCCTTCAAGGCTCTAGCATCATGAAAGCTTCCTGCAGACAAGACACAGCAGCTCCTGCTCTACGTCCACATGCAGGTTTGTTTGCAGCCCTGCAGAATGACCTGTGATGACCTCAGATGACCTCTGACTGTTGTCCAATGCAGCAGGAGGCTCTTACATCTGCTGATATTTAAGTTGCTTCTAAACAAACAAACAGGAAGAAACAGAAAGAAAAACTATCACCTGTTCCCAGACACAGTTCCAGCCAGTGACAAATACGCTGGAAGCCCCAGCTGGAAGAACCTTCAGGTTACATTCCTGAAGCCCTGCAGGCCCCTCTTTTGCTCCCACCATCACCATCTCCCCTGAGAAACAGCTTCTGGAGATAGGATAGTGTGTAACAGCACCTGAGTGCAGAGGTTCACCTCCCATGCCAAATTCTGATTTCAGCAACACTGATGTACACTCATATCAATGGAGATCAGGGTCTTCCTCTTGTGCTACACTCAAATTCAGCAAGCAGGACCCTGCCAGTTTTCAAGGATGTGTTTTTAGGGTGAAATTTTACTCAATAAGCTAGCCAGATGCTCACATTGGGCTTTAATTGGAGGAATTTTTGTCATTACTACTACTGAACAGAACAGCATTCCCATATGGGCAAGTCTCTAGCTGTTATTGAAGAAGTGGCTGTTCACAAATCCCAGGGGACCTGCTCAGCCCAAAAACCCTGCAACCTCCAGCCACACACAAATGCATATTGTGGGGACTTCACCCCTGTTACCAATTCAAGGTTTGATGCTGCTGAAAGTCCAGCAGAAAACCTAAGTTCTCATTAAACCCAAGATCCCTGTAAGTGCCCAAAGACATCTTCCTAGCTGGAGTCTAACACTGATTACTGTTCTGTGTCCTAGACCTAGGCAGATACTGTGTTTCAATAGCCCCTGAAGCTGCTTTGCATGCCTAGCCCTATTAATAGTACTGTTAACAGCCTGCCCTTCATTTCAGACCTGACTGCCTGGCCGTAAGGGGTGTCCCAATTATCATCAGAAATGCCTTTTTGCATCAGACCACTGGTCAGTGTAGCTCAGTATGTTTCCAACAGTTGTGCTTTATCTGACAATCTATTTAGAGGCTGCAAATCTGGTCCTACAGCACAGCGCTGATGAGAGACAACTAGTGCTTTATCATCTCCTTAATGTTTTTGGCTAAATTAGATAGCAATGGTGGTAAGACAGCTATTGTATTTGACCTGCTGTCCCCACATTGCTTTCTACCTACTTCACCATCAAGGTGCTGGTCTTGGGAGACCTTCCCAGTGTAAAGAGGAATGGCTCTTTCCCTTCCCTCAAAGTTTCATGTTCCCTTTTTAACCTGGGAACAAGCCCTCTGTGATGCAGACATGGAGCTGTGTTCTGTGTTTCACTCTGAGCCCTGTGAGGCTGGAGCCTGTTTCTCATAGCATGGGGCTCAGGATACAGGTTTCACTCCCAGGAAACTTGACAGCTTTGGGGCAAAGTACTTTTTTGCACAAGGTCACAGGCAGAGGCAGCAAGGGGATTTTTCAGGGAATTTGGTCCAGTCCCAGCTGAGGTGTGTTAATCACACTGGAATCCAGATCTGTTCACCACCAGCACAGAACAAAGCCTGGAGGCAATATTCCTGCAAGTTCTCCCAGTCCACAACTCTCAGTGGCAGTAACCAAGCCTGGAGACCGGGAATCTGTGACACCCTGTGCACCCATGCCAGGCTATGTCTGGTATGATGTATCCTCACAACTGGACCCTGCTATTACTGTGGAGTCCACACAGCCCAAAGCTGTTCACTGCACCAATGATAACACCAGTAGCCTCTTTGTGTGGATAATATGATACAGAGATCAGGTTCTTTTGGGAGCTTTCACCTTCCTACTACTGCTCTAAGTGAGGTGCAGGCTCACCACGTGCTGCTGATCCAGCAGAAACAGCTGTTGTTTATGGCAAGCCTCAGGAAGGCTGATGGCTGTGCAGCTCAAGTTTGATGAGAAGGAAGGGTAGGCTGTCTGTGAGCAGGTATTGCCTCACTCTGCATTATACCCCTGAATCACCAAGGTGTTTCATGCCAAAGCTACATAACTTTAGAGAAAAAAGTTGATCCATCTGGAACTCGGCAGGTGGCAGGTTTGGAGGGAATAGATGCTTGGCTGTAGTGACCCATGACTTTAATTGCCTTGTCTCTCAAGCTGCCTTGGAAAATGGCATTTGTTTTTCCTCAGGAAGGTAAGAAAAAAGCTATTTGCAGCACCATTGCAGATGCTCCCCAAGCTTGAACATAACTAAGTCAGTGGTTAAGGGAGTATGTCCACCTGAGTTTTACAAGATCCCTGAAGTGAATGGCTGGTCAAAAGTGTGTTATTCTCTGAAAGGAAGTCCCTTTGAATTTAGGCAGTGTACCTGAGTGTCACAGGGGAAAAGACCATTCCGTGATTCACCAAGCAGCTCAGAAAAGGGATGGAGAACTTGGCTCTCGCCCCTGCTATTTTTCTCCTCAGCTCTCCTCACGTTTGGGCCTTGCATCTTTGAAAAGGATGGGTTCTTTGAGCCAATATGACACTTGACTGGAGCTAGAACAGTTTGTGTGAGTGTGCACATATTTCAGACTTGTCTGTATCATCACTGCAGTTCCTTCAATGGAGTAGTCCTCCCCTTCCTCCCCCCCCTCCCCAGGAGACTGGCTTTGGCTCAGAGCATGCTCTTAGATCACCACCTGGCGCAGTGACAGAGTCATGGGAAAGTTGAACACCAGCCACTTCTGAAGACACAGGGCCAAATTCAGCCATGGTGTAAGCGATGAAACTCCCCAGGTTTCAAAAAGAGTGTCTCTTGACACCATGATCTGTCTGGAGCTAGTCTCTCCCAGTGTGACCAAATTACTGAGTTCCCTCTTTCTCTGGGTAGTGGCATCTACACTGCCCGCTCCCATAAATTTAATCTCAGCACTGCTTGGTCTTTTGAACCCACTGTCCCAGTGTCATGGGGACATGAGACAGGATCATTCATTTCCACAGGAATTTTCCCAAAGCCACAATCCCTGCTCATCACTCCTTTTCATGCACTGTTTCTTCATTCCACTTTCCCCTCAATTTTAGCCAAATCCACACCCCTAACTTCATTTGCCACTGTTGTGCTTTGTCTTTTCCCCACTTCCTTCCCCCAAAAATGCCAGTGCATAGTGTGGCTGTACTATTTTGCAGACACTTGGTTTTCCCATATATGTTTATAATTTCACAAATGACACTTCAGCAGGTCAAAAATGCTGAAATATAGGTAACCTTTGCACTTTCTGTTCCTTGAATCTTGGTGTCTCCTGAGCTAAGAGCTGATCATATAACCATATGGAGTGCAGTCTGTTAGAGATTAAGTAAAATTTGTTGCATTACCACGTTGTAGGTTATTCCAGCTCATCATATGTCAAGATTAACATAAACCTGGCAGAGTAACTGCATTCTGAGACTGCCTGCACCAAGTCACAGCTCCTCCCCAGAACTGCTGGTGTTCAAATCTTGTTCCCAGGACTGCACAACATCACAGGAGAACACCCTGGAAAGTGGTATGACTGCATCTTCCAATTCCAAGGACTCCTAAACAAACCAAAATGACTGCTTGTGCCTACATGTGCTCAGCATCTGCAATCTGCTTTGGGTTCATGTCTGCTCAGTCTCTGTCTTTGCATCTGCTCAGCTTCTGCACCTGAATCTGTTTAGTGTCCACATCTGGCCTTCCTCATCATCTGCTCCACACCTGCTCAACATCTGTCATGTTTCCTCAATGCTTGTGTTCCCTTGGGGGTCCCTTTGGCATCACTGTCTGTTTTACACCTGCTCAGCATCCCCGTTGTCTTCTACTCGCTCTCTGAATGCTCACACTATCTGAGTAACACCTTCGTCAGTATCCTCCAAGCAGCAGTCTCTTCAGCAAGTGCCTCTCCACCTTCTCTACTGCCGGCGCGGGTGCTGCACGGACCGGACAGGTTGCCTGTATCTCTGCGGCAGGCGCTGAAGCTTCAGCAAGGAGGAGGCCGTCTCCCTGCTGTCACCCAAACACCAGACCTGCGCCGTCTCCCAGCCCGGTGCGCAGCATTCGCCCCGCCACCCGCACGGCTTCCCCTCCCCGCCTCGTCCCGATGTCAGGGCTCTAGGCACGGGCTTCTAGGCACGGGCTTGGCTCGCCGCGGACGGCCGGGGCCTGGGCCGATGCCGCTCCCGGACCCCGGCACCCACCGTCCCCGCTGCCGGCCAAGCCCCGCGCCGTCCCGCCGCCAGCCCGAGCGTCCCC